>JAUZNK010079110.1:0-13357 GCA_035046665.1 Euphysa ruthae | reverse complement strand
GTAATTTCTATCGATAAAGACAAAATTAACAAAATAAACCATTATATAAATAGTGACAGTGATTATATAAATTACCGCGATAGAAAAATTATAAACAAAAATGGAAATGAAAAAAGTTGTATCAATGATACCATGAAACAAAATCTTGTGGAAATTATACTTGAAAAATCTTTCATTCTCTATCGAACATATAAAAATATCCCTCTACATGTATGCCATAATGCCTTGGTGGAGTCCATGCCTACAAACAGTAAGCACTGCTAAAAGTTCTGTTGGAGCATCAATTGATCTTCTATCATTTGAACTAGAACAATCAGGATAAGGTATTAAGTACACACTTAATACCTTATCGGTAAAAAACAATTGAATATAATATTGAATTGTTCAATCGACAAGCCACATAAATACTGAAAAGTTTAGGTTGTTTTATTAAGTATCTAAAATTGAATTCTTTGTTGGTTGGTGTTGCTATTTTATTTTGCAAATTTGATGTTCTTTTTTTATCATATTTACAGTTTTTGATTTGTGTACATCTCTAACCACTCTTTTTCTTTTTGTAGGAGATTTATTGAGTTTTTTGCATCTCTAATTTCATGTTTAAGTCTAGCAATTTCGTTTAATGCCTCATTCAACTTTTTTTTTTGCACCGTATTTTTGAGAGCTCTCTTTTTTTTAAACTTGATGGAATAACATCTTCTCTTTGTTTGGCATTTCTTGATTTTTTAAGTCCAGAGTTTGTTATTTCAGTAGCAAGCTCGTATTTACGCTTTGCTGTTTTATATTGCAGGCTTATTTTAGTGCTTGGATTTTTGTATTCTTCCAACAACTTTTTTGCTATTTCAAATTCGTTGATCATCAGGAACAACTATATCTGGGAAAGCAGTAGTACTTTCTCGCCCATTACTCCAGTGAGCACTACAAATAAATCCATGGTTCCAATTCATTCCAGTTGTATGAAACAGTTTCTTATAAGAAATCTAGATTTCTTCAATTCGGGGTAAACGATAATACTTTAGGGGCTGACCCTTCGTGTCTTTTGATTGAAAGTTGTTAAAGCACGATGTTGAAGAACGATACAGACCATTTCACCATAACCTTAGTTAAATAATATGATTAAAAAAAACCTTTATTATAAATCGCTTTGTTGTTGCTTTCTTAATCTGTCACTATAATATTTTTGTAAACAAAGCTAAAATTTATTTTTTTCCCCACGTCGTATTAAGTTATTTACCATACTCCGCCGTATGAGTTTGGCTAATTGGATTATTTTTGAGCCCATACCAACAATCCCGTCGAAGTTTGGCATCGCGGATTCAATCGCATTCACTGCCTTGCATTCAACACCGTGGAAATTCTTGGACATATTAAGACGTGAAGAAGAAATTGTACACACCAGCAAAATCAAGTTGGACGTCTGACTGCATTGCGAGAATTATCCGGATAACTGATGATTTTCCGAATAGAGAACAACTAGATTATTTGAGAGCAATAGCGTGTAATATTGGCTTTAACCCGGAATGATAAGTGGACTCTATCACATGCGAAACTTTTGAGCGAAATTTTCTCCAGATGATTGTACACTAACTTGAAATTCAAAAAACATCCTCTGTCATTAAAATTCCTAATCAATTTTTGTTTATTAGTTATTTTTGTAAAAACTGTAATAAAATGAACATATCTTTATTTGCTGTACAAAAAAAAAAAAAATATATGATAAATACTATTAGATAAGTAATGTTAGTCCTTAAGACCATTTATCACTTCTTTTCTCTTCGAAACAATTAAATGTCGACCCTGAAGTTTCGGATATTTATAGTAATATGTAGAGGGAGTGGGGGGATGTGCTAAATACCAGCATAACATTAATTTTTGATGCATTTTATGAAATACCGGCAACAGAGAGGTTTTTGATCTCGGATCACCCTAAATTTTTATTTAAGCATCGCGATCTCGGCACAAAAATAGCATATATCCAGTACACCAATTTTGTTACGTTCACTCTCCCCTAATAATGTCGATGAATAAAACCCTGATTTCACTCGCAAAAATACGCAAAATAATCCGCAAAAGATTAATTCTACAAAGTTAACAAAGATTGGTCACTGGCAAAAATAAATTTAGCAAAATCTGCCTCTCCAATAAATTTAACACTTGACCCCGAAGAGCTTGAAATAAAAGGTTTTTTTGAGTTATTTTGGGCTATTAGGCCATAAACAAAAACTTATCGCCCCTTAGAGCTTTTCTATTAGGCACTTTCAAATCCTTAACCTTTAATGGAAATTCGATAGTACTTGTTTTTCGAGCTCTTTTGTATGATTTTGATTTGTCAAAATCAAAAGCGATTTTACAAATCATGTATTTGTCCAATTATCTGCTTCTCAGATGAATGGAATATAACAATCGCCACAAGTAAGTAAGTAAGTAAGTATTTATTCTGCCACAAACAAATGTACATTTGCTATGAAAATTACAAGACAACAGAAAAAAAAAATATAAAAGAACACTAAGATAAAAACAAATGGTGGCAAGGATAGGCACAAAAATTGTCTGTCACAACAATATTTCCATTGCGGTCCCGTTATACATCACACACAAAAACAGATTAAGCAAAAGCATAGTTAAAAAAAAAAAATTAGAATTATTATCTATATTTATCAGGTCGACGAAATATATCCAAAGAGGTACACAGCAGCTTATTGAGTCGGATCTTATGGCACCGAATGTTTTTATTTTAGAAGACATCGTTTTTAACGTCTTCCAAGCTTTGGGCTTAAAAAAAAGAATATTTAAAACTGGCTTGTATGTGTAACCCTCATTGCAGCGCAGTTTGTTTGGAGTGGAAAATATATACAAAGTTTCCAATATGATTAATTTTTCAATATGATAGAAATTTCCCAAATCTATGTATTGATGATGTAATCGTTTTAAGAAAGACTGATTAACAATACTTTACTTAAAAGATCACGAAAATTTAAAAATCTTATTTTCCTTAATTTCTCTGAAAATGATTACGTCATCGCACAAACATTACATCTCAGCATTATATGAATTTGGGAACGTGTATAGCTCAAGTGGGAATTGTCATAGGGAGATGGGGTAACTAAGTACAATTTAAATGCAAAAGATTATCGTGTGATTATTTTCGTTATCGTGTGGTTATTATCGTTATCTTATTGTGTGGTTAGTTTTTAAAAGAAGTAAATAACACAATAAAAAGTTTTTTAAAGGTTACCGAAAGAACGAGTAAGTTTGCTTTATGTGTCCAAATTTCTTACTTTATTCTATTACTGTGTTACCTGATATTTAACAGCCAAACAGTCAAAATTACAGGGATGCTGCACTAGGACTTTCCGTGCCCAATTCTGTATTTTAGCGTCCTTTTGAAAATATTTAATTCCGAATATGCGCTACGTTTTTTTTTGTAACAGCTCCTGATGGGTGATTTCACCAAATTTTTCCTAGAAGGTTTAACCACTTAAACCGGTGAATGAATAAAGCCGGTGGTCAGCTGCTTAAATCGCGGAATAGTTGGGCACATGGGACCTAGGTGTGACCCATTTCGGGACAATGATTTCATCCCAATTTTTCCAGACCTGAAACTGAGCACATTAATTAGAATAGTAAATTCGTATGAAATAAATTTTAAACTGACCAAATTATATGGGGGCAAGGTAAAGTCAGACCCCCATCAAAGTTGGCAAACGGAATAGAAAAAGATTTGACCCCATAGTTACCAGATATAAGATTTTACCAAGAAAAGTGAAATACTTTCTTTGACTTAGTAAGTATTTTCTTATTCAACTTTATTTATACTTCTATCAAAAACTTGACGTGGCAATAAATACTCACACGAAAAAACAAAAATCATTGTTGGTATTTTTGAAGAAAAATCCTAGATTCATAACACATATGTATTATCTTTTGATATAGGTGTTGTAAACAACGATGAATGACACCACTGAAAAAGATTACCCAAATCCATTTATCTGCGCAAACGGTATTTTTTATCTCTTTTCTTTATATATTGTAAATATCAAGTTTTTGCTTAGCTGTACTGGAAATATACTGTATCGCAAAATACCAGAACAGGTTTTTTTCAAAGAAGAAATTTAAGGGTGTTCAACAGAAATTGGTTGATGTAGAAACAAAAAGCTTTGAAGCTGACGTCGGTGAATATGCCCAATTCATAGACGATGTATCAATGTTATCCAGGAATAATCCAAATAATTTTTCTGCAAAAGAAATGAAACAAGTACCAATCTCAAGAAAAAGCAATATATGCTAAACAAGCGAAGAGCTCTAAAGTTGTCAATGATGATAATATATCTACTAATTTCAAACTTTGGAACTCTGATCGTGCTGTCATTGAAAAAGTATTCCAAACTCTTGCTAATTTCGGCTGAAAAATATGGAATCATCGAAAACGAAAAGATCATTATCAAGCACTTATGCAAGAATTTGGAGGTGTTGATTTCAAAGAGGTCTTTCTTCTCAAAAACTTGAAACAAAAACTTTAAAAACTTTTCCTGGTCAAATCAAAATCGAAAAGAAAAACCAAAAGTGGTAACATTGTTTATAGCAGAATTTTAACAACAGAAGATGCTATCAGGTATGGTTATAGCGGTGTAAAAAGTCACAGTAATCAAAAACTGGAAGATGCACTTCAGAAAGATACTAGATGCAGAAAAGCGTACACTTCCAAAAAATTAACTATTAAAAATATCATTGACGGAGAAGTTGGTGTTCCGGATACAGTTACAATTTTTTTTCAATACTTAAAAGCTCAACCGGATTTTAGACGATAGAATCAAGCAATTAAAGAAGAGAGAATCAACTCCATTAATCAAATTATAGTATTTTCAGTAACTTCAAGACTGAAAAAACTGACTAAACATTTATTTCTGGGATTTACATTAAAAGTTTAATAGGGAGTCGAAAGGTAATATAAATTAGGAACAGATTAAGACATTTTGTAAGCTACCACACTATTGAGGAACTGGAAACTTAACTCACAACAAAAGCAAAAAAGAAATCAAAAGTTACACCATTTGGAATGCCTATATCACCAGAATGTGGAACTGGCGTTGCATGGGACAATTTTTACAAGTTTTTTGTGACAACAAATGGAAAGAATACGTTACATGGTACTGTAGGTATACCAAGTAGTAAATTTCGAAGATCATCAAGAGAATATAGAATTAAATATAAATACAGATAGAAAAGAACAAATCGCATGTCAATCTTCCGTTTTTTGACAGCAAAAATGAAGACCTTGTAGTTTGAATATTTCTCCTTATTACAAAAAAACAAAATTTGTGGCTACAGGTATTTTGCCGATAAATGACCCAAAAAGATTAAACTTCATCGAAGACAATAGAAGTAACACACCTCAGAAGTTAGACTTTCTATGGATGGAAAATTTCAATGCAACTGAAGACTATCAACCTATGTGAGTAGGATGGAATGCTCCGTTTTCAGAGCCATTAATTAATAAGCACAAGCTTGGTATCTTCCTCAATTGAATCTATCCCCGACTTTAACCTCTGTCGTCGTTGAAAAACTACCTAGGTCACTTATCGTGGCTTCTGAATGTAAGAAAAAATTAATCACTGTAACATATCATCTAGCCATTGCCAAGAAGGTTATGCAAATCCAACCAGAAGAAAAACCACAATACGTTAATGTGTTAATAGGATAATGGTCACTCGGATCATTTCATATCGAGTCAGCTTTTTTCAGTGCTCTCGGTAAAGTAATTGCAGAGTCTGGCGGACCAATATTTTGAATGAATGCGGAGCGTTAGCCAAAGGATCTATTAATTCCTTTATCAGTGGTAAACATTACAAAAGATGTAAAAGAGGTTCATGAACTGTTGGCATTATCCATGGAAACTCTCAATTTTGAGTCTTTTATTGAAGAAAATGTATTGTAACAGATGAACATAATCAAGTCATATATGACCGAATATTAAGTTGCCATGCTACGAGTAAAGAGTTTGACGACCTTTTTGACGAATATTCAAAATATTGAAAAGTAACTAGCCGAGGTGAACATGGAAAAACAGCTCAATATTGGATTCGGTATGTAAACTTTGTTCGTCTTTACCATGCGTATAGTAGAAGTATTCGTTCATTCGAGTTGAACATTTTTATTTCTTGTTTGCTTAAATTTGCTGCCATGTTTTTTGAACTAAATCATCCAAATTACTCTCGGTAGATTATATGGTATCATAATAATTTACTAAAGATGGAGACAACATACCCAGAAGCTTACCAAGAGTATATGAACGGATGGTTTACTATCAAAATAAAAACCTTTTTCTGGTAGTCCTGTCGATTTCACACTGGAAAAAACAACACAGATGCTGCAAATCAAAAAACTTGTATAGCATCTTTGACAAATAACATATCTGCATGCCAGAAATGGGCAGAGTCCCACTTTCTAAGATTAGCATTATTTCCCATCTTTTAGAAGATATTGAATTGACTAAAAGTGAAAATATAACTGAAAACTTAAAGCCACACAGCATATTGAAAAACAAATAACACTTCAAAAAATGTTAGTTATGATCAAAGAGTCGCTAATCTTCACAATATCTCTACTGGTAAACCCACCACTGAAAAGGCCGAAAATTTTCTATTAAACAACAGCCAAACTGGTGAAAAGCAAGAGGTAATTTTATCACAGAGTGTGCAGAAGATCCGAAAAAATTATTTCAAGACAAAAGATACATGCATTTGCTACAGAGGTAGGGAAAAGAAAAATTCAAGCGAAATAAGGTAAATTGGTAGAAGTCAGTTTAATACATGATTTATTTGGAAACATATTGTATATTCATTCTAACTTAAAATTGACATGTGTGAAATTCTAAAATACCCTCTGACGCCAGTGCCCTTATCATTGAGTCATGTAGATGGAAGACTCCATAAAACACTCAAATCAGCATCAATGAAGTACATAAAGGGAAAAGTCAAAACAACGCTTCCACCAATAGTAAATGTGACAATCATAGATGAATCGTTTTATCTACGCCTACTTGTTAATTTGCCAGAAACGTTCGGTGAAGTGGCTAAATACATGTTAAAGCGAATTATGTCATCACAAGGAAATAACATTTTCTTTGTTGCAGACAAATGGCTATCGCCATGAATCAAAGATTACGAACATGATATAAGAGATTCGGTTAATATTTCATTTGAAATCATAGGGCTAAAACAAAAAAGTCCACCGAACTGGCTTGCAGCCTTAAAAAAACAACATTCGAAAAGAGCTTCTTCGAATTTCTAGTGACATGAGGGGAAGATGACGAGACTTATTACAACTTATTACAAAGATAAGGTTTTATTTGCAAATCATGAAGAAAACACTTGTTATAAGTTTATAGCTAATAACAATGGAATAGTTAATGGAACAGAAGAGCATATCATCGACTGTGATCACGAAGAGGCTGACAGCAGAATCTTTTATTACCTGACACATACTACACCTACAAGTAAGTTAGTTGTTCGTACATATGACTCTGATTGATTAATTATTGGACTTAGATGCAAGGCGAACTCTCTGCAATCACAAAATATTTGGCTAGAAGTTGTGTTGCAATCAAAAAACACCCTACGCTACATTAGTATAAACCAAGTATACGAATCTTTAGGTTTAACGCTGTGCGAAGCCCTCCCTGCGCATCATTTACGGCTGCGGTTGTACTGTTTCGTTTAACAAAAAAGGCCGTTTAAATTAAGGAGAAAAACAAAGAGTTTCAAGAGGCCTTTTACAGGTTAATTTTAGATGAAGAATTTAACACAGATACGTTTATAAAAATTGAAAAGTTTGTTTGTTTAATGTATGGCAGAAAAAAGTTTATTCAGTCATTGATGCACAGTTTGATATTTTCTTAGAAAAGTCAAAGTTTAAAAACGAGAATGGTTTACTGTCGAACGTAACAAAGATGGATGCAGTTAACTTACCACCATGCGAAAAAAGATCTCGTGCACAATCTTTGCATCAAACATGTGGCGAAATGCAACTAAATCTTCACAAAAAACCATTTTTTGGAAAATTTTTGATGGAAATTAGAAAACAACGTTTAAAGTTTGAGCTGGTTTGAAGGAAAGGTTCCACCAAAGGCACTAGATAATTAATAATTTGGAATCAAAGCAACGGTAAATACTTTTACATATATTTATATATATTTATTTACTTCTGTTTTATATAATTTAACATAATATTTTATGTTAATTAATTTCATAGTCTACTGGGAAAGTATTCCGAAAAATTCGGAAAAATTAGAAAAGTTCATTTTTGGGGGCTATTTTGAAAAATTTGAAAAATCCAAACCAAATACTTTCCCTTTTATATTTCTTCAAACATTTTTTGCTATAAGCTATAAGCTTTAAGCACTTCATTAATCCCGCAATGTTTATGACATGATGTGAGGACATACATACATAATCTATTTTGAAAATATAATGAAATCATTGTCCCGAAATGGGTCATACGTAGGTCTGATGTGCCCACCTGTTCCGCGTTTTAAGCAGCTGACCACCGGTTTTATTCATATTGCACATATATCTATCAGTTTAAGTAGTCAAACCTTCTAGGAAAAATGGGGTAAAACCACCCTTCAGAAACTCAGAGATAACATGGAAATAAATTTCCGTCAGAGGTGGGAGTCGAACCCGTAACCTTTCGGTCCGGAGTCAAACGATCTCACCACTGTGCCAACTCCGCTTTAAAAGTGGAAAAGTGCTGAGATTTTTTAATAGAGGAGTATCTTTTTGCGCCGCCTTACGATGCTTTTATCTCGGATGTCTCTTGTTTGTATTTTCAAACTGTCAACTCTGTTTATGTCAAAAACAAAATCTATGCGTTGAACATCGCTAGACAACCTTGATGCCCCTTGCTTCAGCTCTTCGCAGTAGTCTACTTAGTTGATACCTTTAGTGGGTTCATATTCACCAAGGCAGCTCCATCAATCACTTTCATTTGGATTTCTGGTGAATCAAAATCAGGCTCTATCATGTTCTCCAAGCATCTTAAAAAGTCAGATTTTGCATTGCATTTCGGCAGATCCCCAGATTCTGATAAAGAGACTGAATATGCGTGATTATCGTGTGAAAAAAGCTAGCAAGATCACATTCCCTTGATTGGAAAGCTATGTAAAGGCTGGAATACAGCTTTCTATTTGCATTCAAACTGACAATCTCTTGCTTAGACATTGAAGTCACAATCAAGGCTATTCATTTTTATGTTATTGTTATGTAGTTGTTATGTTATTGACTCCGGCAACTTGGAGCAACAGATCAACACAAATTATGCAAACGTCAACAGATTGAAAAATCACCTTCTAGCAGGGGTTCCCGATTTGTGCAAGCAAAGGCAGGGAAAGTTTATATTGCTAATTTTAGATGGTGGCATTTTTGAAATTTTTTGAAGCGTTATATTAATATTTCTGGCAAAAGCTATCTAAAATTACCAGAGTCATGCACTCAGATTTTTCCGATTAATGACTTAAAACCATAATCAGCTAATAGAATACCACATGAAGGTCCTGTTTTCTAAAAAGAACTATGAGGAATAACAGAATGGCTTGAAAAACCTGCTCAATTTAATAACAAATTGGAAGAAAGAATTTTATTTTCAGCATTTCTTGCAAACAAGACACCATCTTTGATACCAAACAAAAATTTAAAGTTGTCATCATTGATTAATGCATCTGTCAATTCAGCATCAATGTTTCTTCACTTTAAGGCTACGATAGAGAAACTTGTTAACCATCTTAATCCTGGTCAAATAACTAACATTACTGCAGACCAACCTGCATATGCTATCGGAAAACAAGTCAATTAGATATAGGAAGAAAGGTATAAAAATGTTCTATGGGTAATGGGTCTACCTCATATTAAAATGGTGTACTTAAGTGCAATTTGAGATTGGTTGGAAGATTCTGGTTGGGTAGAAGCGTTTGAAATCACAACTGCTTGCAGGTTGAAATTTCTTTGTCTGGAAAAAATGCCAAAGAACGAAGTATGCACACCAGCTGTCTCTTGCAGTATTTTCAATAACTTGAAAGCTACTAGGAATGGAAGATGCAAAGGTGAAAAAAAAATTTGTTCGCACTATTCAAAAGTTTACCAGGTGCCAACTTTTTATATTTTGTCACATTTGTAGAAGGTATGCATGGATTTTCGTTCTTGATCACATCCATTATTCCAGATAGATGTCTGTTTTTATAAAAGATCTTAAACGAAAAATTTTCACCAAGTTCCTCAAGTACCCTTCTATTTTCGAGGCCTTAAAAAAGGCTACTTCACAGTGAAAAGAAGCCAATGCATTTTCAAACACTGACGTATACAAGCAATCAGAATGTTATTGTTATGTTATGTTATTGTTATGTCTTTACTGCACAGTCTTTCTGAGACAAAAGCTTGTTGTTTAACATTTCTTTTTTGCTTTGCTTCTCTGACTGATAAAGATGACGAGTAATCCATGACAAATTTTTAACCTATCTGAACAGGATTTTCTTCTTCTTCCGTGAAAGAATTTCCAAGCTCCAGAAATGCATTATAGAGGTAGTCAAAATCACGGCGAAATTTTTTCTCGTAATTATCGGATATCTTCGTGGTAGTTGTGACTGGTTGCATCAATTTTTTTCAGCATCTTGACAAATCTGTGCCATAACAAGACTTGGCCATCTTAGCAAAGCGTTTGGGTTGTCCCAAATTCCGATTCCTTGTTTTGTTTTGTTGCTCCAAGTTGCCGGAGTTCTTCTCGAAACATTAGAAAAAATCTTTCATCATAACGATTGGATGTCAAAATCAGTTCCTCGACGTTGTAAACGACTTCTGACAAAGAAATACCTGAAATATGTACTTTTAGGGATTTAAACCACTTTTAAAACGCGTGGCGAGAAGTTAAAGATATAAAGTATTTTATTTCGTAAAACTAACCTGAAAGTTTTCTTTAAGGAAACGGAGGCTCCCGAAATGAATAACAACATTACCAGACATTTCAAGCGCGTTCCATGTAACCATTGAAGCTTGGTGTCGTTTGTTTATATGATCTGTATTTCCTGAAGTACATCCAAATAAAATGAAATAGATTGAAGGATGCTTCATCAACTTTATCAATTGTGCTCGGGAAAACAACTAGGTGCTTTTTTTTTGTTTTCAACAGGTATCGTGTTAACACTAATATCCTCAACAAATAGATGACCAGTTTTTCTGCGATCTACTGTAGTTTTCCATTAGATTTTTCTTGGAATGTAATAAGATATGTTGTATGTAAAGAACCACCACCCACCACCCACATGTCTATCACCCACCACCCACATGTCTATCAACTAAAACATCAAAGTTATCAACCCAAAAATGTGCGTAAACAATAACTTTTGGTGATTCAGGTTGAAGAAGTAAGAAAGCACATTGCTTGGAAAGCTCTTGGGCAGTTTCTGCTTGATAAGTCTCAATTTCAAAGGTTGGATTGTATTTCAAGCAGTGTGCAAACTTATGCAACAAATTTATAACTTTACTTGAACATATTAAAATGTAGAGTCCCATCGCTAACAAATAATGTTCTCTGGAGCACCCTTCTCCTCATGATAGCATACACTATATCTACGGTAAACGATTAAGCAAGTCGAGAGATTCTTGAGCTTCTTTCTATTGCACGATCCCCAGTCGTCAATAGGGCTTGCACAAACCTCGACAATGAAGATGGCGGTTTGAATTTGGAATTTTTTAGTTTATTGGCAGTAGGTGACCTGTTAGGCTAGAGACTCTCTTTAAATGCCTCAAATATATCTTTTTAAAGCATTTTTGCTATGTAGTTAATTGTTTGCTTACGATCCGATCCATGATGAACCAAGTCAGAATTGAAGTATTCAAATTAAACTATTATTTCAGCCAAGTTACTACTTGAAGTTAGGAAACAGATTTGTTCTCCGAACTCTATAGCTATAGGTTGTTTTAACTTGTTTCTATAACTGCTATCACAAACGCCTACACCATATATCTCGTGTAACACTTTTATTGAGCTTGCTTTCTCTTCAGTAGTTATCGCTGTAATGTATTCTATTAGTTCATTGAAATTCCCATTTGAATGCATAGACTTTTTTTCAAATTCAGAATTGCTAATTGCTTCGCTCAGGACAAAATATCTCAGGGTGAACTGCCGATTGCATGTTTTGTGGACCTTAAACTTTTTTACAATGAGGTTCAACTGTTCAATTTCTTTACATAAAACTTCATTTTTTTCCTGTTGCTTTAATAGTGCCGGAAGCCGTAAATGTTGTTATGGTGTAAGGTTTGTACCTTGTATTTTTATGTTGAATGCGGTATTTACCAGTACTTTACTAGTTTACTAGTTGACCCCAAGTTAAACCCAAGCTAGGGAATGAAGTTGGAGTTGTGGACTTGACAATCGAACAGATTTTCTTTTTTCCTGGTCACTTTACTTTTTTTTTTAATTCTTTACCTCCAAGGATATCAGTGAAGTTAAAGTATGAAGAATGTAAATATTTAAACAAATACTTTTAAATATTTTTACTTTAAAATGTTTATTGGTACGCTCACATCCGATCCGATCCTACACCTTGTGTCTTTTTGTATTGTCGCTCTTTTCAAGTTTGCTGTCTTTCAAAAATTTGCAAATACGACAGATATTATGTAGTAACAAAAAAATAAACTGAAATTGTTATACTTGAATCTTCTGGATCAATACTATTCGGAATTTGCACAATTTGATCCCAATTCAAATTACCACCAACAAGTTCTTCTCGTTTTTTCTTTGCGCCTAAATTTCTATCAATTTTTCCTTAATGTCACTATAAGATGCTTGATCGCTGTAATATACAATACATTTAATTTTTTTTAGTTTTTCTTGTTTGAGATAAAAAAAATATTTAATGGTTCATTCAGGTTCGCATTCCTGATAAATTCACAACTTTACTTTTACTACACAGCAATTACTTTTTCTGTACAACGAAAATACAACGCTACATACAGTGTTAACATTTATTGAAGAATTGTAAAATTCCAATTCTGGAAACTTGGAGGTTGCTTATTATTTCATTATATAGTTAAATAAAATAATCAAATAAATCTAAAAATATAGCCACCGCCTGGTAGGTATGGACCCTTCTCACTCTCCACCTTTTCTCACTTCACCTCAAATGCTCTCTGTTTTTCCGTTCCTTCCCTTTCTCCTCCCAGGAACACCCACCACGGCTTTGCGAGCCAGAAAGTTTTAGCTCTGGTTGATAAATTAACAAATAAATATTAATTTAAGGGAACAGAAGAGAAAAACCAAAAATGTTACTAAATTTTTAACGTTTTCATATATTATTATTATTTATTTTATA
>JAUZNK010079099.1:0-13358 GCA_035046665.1 Euphysa ruthae | reverse complement strand
ATAGCATACCTTCAGAGTAAAGCTGCAACATTTTAATGTTTGTTCTGAACAGTTTAAGATATACATATATTTTTGAACAAGGCAGAAAAAATGAAAGTTAGTATAAAACGTTTCTCTCGTTAGTTTTAGAAAAGGTTTTCTAGTATGTGACCATAAATATGTTTTTAATTTATTTTTTAGTCCATAACCAGGGAACCATGCATCGTAAATTATATTTTGAAAATAACAATAAAATGGGGGAAATTGCAGTCGGGTAAATGTCTGTACGCAGAACTATGTGTCGGAGAAATATCTGGTCGGCGTAATAACAGTCGGGAAAATTGCAGTCACGGTATTGTACGTCGGGTTAACGTCTCCGGGGTAATGACAGTCGGGGAAATAGTAGTCGCGGAAATGTCCGTGAATCAATATATGTAGGTAACATAATTTTATATGTATAAATCCACCTATTTTTGACAAACCCAAGGTCTCCGCGTTTAAAATTTCCTTCAAAAACTCAAATCAAGACTAGTATTGTAGAGTCTTTAGTATTTGATTTATGTAAAACAGATGCGATCACCCGAATACCAATCTAATGGAGTTTTAAATTAATTAATTGATTCGATCAGCATTCAATTGGCTCGATTTCAAACAATTTTGAATTCAGTAAATATAGCTTGTTTGCTTCAATTACTATTTGAAAGTCCAACAGTCTGATCTTATGATGTAGCCTGGTGGCTGTTTAGAACTCAAGAATGATGAATTTTGTATTTCTCCATGCACTTAACGATCTTATGTTGAAACGATAGCTCTTCTTCTAGAATTTCGGCCTCATGAAATTGAACTGTGGTAGAAGTACGTTGGAGAAATCCCATCTGTTTAAACAAGCTTTTGAAGATTGATGTTGAAATTTTTGCCTTCCTTAGATAATTGAGTGGCGTTCTCCGCAATAAGTAGTTTTGCTGTTGTTATGACTATCATACTGTTTACGACAGACACCACCTCTGTTACGAAGTGCAACTAAGAACTTTTGTATTTTTTCATCTATTGGTCCCAGTTTTAGCGATCTTCCTCTTTGCTTTACATTCAACGTTTTTGATGGTGAAGGGTTTCCTTGCTTTGCTCTTTTCAATTCAGAAAAGTACATTTAAAAATCCATAAACTGTTGATTCAATAAACGATGGATACTTCTATTTAAATACTTTGGCTGCTCTTGATGAATCATGCAACAAAGTGTGTTTTCCAGTCTGATATATGATTTTCGTTTATTATCAGGCTTATCTTCTAGAGCTATGCATGTATTATTATATGTGACATAACATAAAACTTTTTGCAGAACATCTCATTGAAGATTGAAGCAGAAATCATAATGACGTTTATTTAAGCTGAATTCAAAACTGCAATTTGTGGTTTTCATTTTTATAAGAAATGTTGGGAAGCAATGGATTCCGCAGAGTTGGAATGTTTTCATGGAAAGAACAAACGTTGTTTGCGATAAAAACTTACCAAAAAGGAACCAACAAAACTGTAAAACATCTACCAATATGATGATTTCTCGTGCTAAAAAGATTTTACTAGATAAGGAAGCTAAAGTACAAACAATCCTCATATCCACTAAATATTGCGCTTCTTAGAAACTTCATGTAAACTAATCGGTACAATGAAATCTACAAAGACAAGTGAATAACTAATCAAGAAATATGAAGAAATTTTAAATTTCACGAGCAATCTATTTTTTAAAAATTTCGCGAGTTTTTAATTTTCGCGATTTTTTCAAAAATCACGAAAATTGCCAAATTTTAGACCAGTGAAAATTTCCATCTTTAAGGTAATTACTGTAAATTTACTTCAAAAAACTCATTATCTTTCAGATAAAATATCTTATTAAAAAACAATCAGATTCATTTGAAGTTTTCCCGAAAAAGGCCCGAAAATTTTGCCTCTTTAATTAAATGAGTTGTTTTGGCATATCCTACATTGGTACATTTGTTCGTCCAAAATGTTTTTTTAATTTAATTAAAACTATTGCCTGCCCTTATGTCATAAAAAATTTTAGTGGTGAAAAAACAGCGCCAGTAAACAAAACGATTTCTTTCACATAAAACAAAAACCGACAATAGAACAGCAAATCAAGTTTGGGTAGACTTGCTCAAAGGTTTATTTTTTGGTAACCCATCGTTTTTAGTAAATTTACCAAAATTTACCAAAATTTGATACAGGTTATCTTTTCTTGCAATTGTATCCGTCATATTTTATGTACATGGATAACGATTAAATAGTGGAGAGGTTCCTTGTTGCTCGCATGTACTTTTTCATAAGTTTCAATGCAGAGACAAACCATTCACTCACTGCTTTTGTTGCAGGCATTACCAGAGAAATCTTAGCAAAACAATAACTTGTGGAATCAATCGTTTCCTTCCATTTCCCAATTTTTGAAGAAAGAAGACTAAATTTTTCGCATTCGCGGTTGGCTCTTTATCACTTCCAGTTGAGCTCTTTTTCAAACGGCTCACCGTCGAAAGCTATATACCGGTTTGTAATAGCCTGAATAACATTATCGACAGCATCAAAATAAATTTTAAGGTACATTTTTTTTTTGTTGTGACAGGATGGTGGTAGGTTTTGGGAACAAAGTAGTTGTCAACTCTTTTAGGGCGTTATTTCTTTCTTCGAAGTGAAGAATCATTGATCCCTTGTTGTGCTTGGTCTAACTTAACGATCTTCCAAAAACTTCCAAAAAAATGTCTCATCATTTCTAATTTCCTTCAAAACCTTTACTGTGGATAAAGCAGAATCCTGACCTTCGACTGCAGTGCTTGTACCTGCTTGTAAAGTTCGAGAAAAATTATCTGTAAGAGTTAGAATCATTTTTTTTCGAGCTCTCATCCATATAGGAGCTTGAATTGCTGCATGTAGGTCCGAACTCCACGAATCCGTGACTTCATTTCCGTATCTTTAACATTCTTGTGTTACCACTCCCAACGTTCCATAAATTCATCTTAGTTATAAATCATAGCTTTGCAAGACTGGCCATGAATTGGCAACGCGTTGGAAAAAATGAAAGAACACCATAGTAATCATTTTCATTACCTTCACAAATAATCTTCAAACGTTTTTCTCTTCGGCGATTTTTTTACTAGGTTACAGACCTTTTGGTTGTTCCAAAAGAGTCTGACAACAGCTTAACGTTCTTAACCAAGTCTCCTATAACTAGGTTTAAAGCATGGCCGTAACAGTGAGTTTTTAAACATCATCTAATTGTTTTCTTTTTAATAGTTGCCACCCCATTTTTTCCCCTAGTCATAGTAACAGTACTATCATAGCATTGGCATCGTGTATCTTCAATTTCAAGCCCATTTGTAAAATGACGTCCTGAAAAACAAGTATTGATTCCTTTAGCTACAAGTTCTCCATTTAATTTCAAAATTTGAAAAGCGACTTTTATTACAAAATTTCGAAGAGAGTTTGAGATTTTATAGAAATTTTGGTAGCCTCTGGAAAAAATGTTTGATACGTTTGACATCTGATACATTTGGTACCATTTGGTACACATTATACATTCCGAAGAACAATTCAGAGATTTTCTGGAAGATAATTAATTGGATTTCCAGTGAAACTGTACAAGATACCGAGAGAGTGGTCTGGCCTTCGTATATACGTGTAAATCATAACTTTTAGATCTTTTACAAGAAATAATTAAAAAAAAAAAGTGATGTTTTGGAGACTTAAAGTAAAAGGACTTCGAGCACAAGTTTAGGATATTTTTTTATGGTGGGGGTGGGAGAGCTGCTCTTCAAAAGAATCAATCAGTACTTCAACAAAAACCATGCTCTCTACACTCCATGAAATTTTCGTTTGTTTCATGTCTCGATAAAAATAATTGAAAACCTGGTTTCAGTGGGCTGTTAAAAATTTATAATGTTTCTAAAAATAACAATTTACAAATAAGCATTTATTTTAATAATAGCGGCAAATAATTTTTATTTAAAAATTTGTTTCTCAATAAAAAAAGTGCTAGAAGAAATTTTTATTATTTTTAACTATGACTACAGGATGAATTAAAATTTGTCCGTGAAAAAATATTTTGGGGGATTTCCCCTTGCCCCAATTTGGTACGGGCCTGATTTTAGATAAAAATGGCTTATCATTACCGCGAATAACCTATTTAAAATATATAAAAAACTAGATTGAAATGCATATTCATAAGAACTAGAAAAAGACTTTAGGCTGCAACAAACTTCGTTTATAAATAATAATATGTTAATATAATGTAAGACTAACTTTTGTTGCAGTTAAGATTGAAAATTTATATTAACTTTTTGAAAGAAAAAACTTTAAAATCAGAATCTCATGATCTCATAAAATGATGAAGTTGTTATAGTTCAATCGAATATGGTCTAGACTGAATCAAATAAAATAAAAGCGAAAGAAATCAAGTGGGTGTGGTGACGTCATAAGCAATTTTGCTTACCATGTTATTGGATACTTTGAAAAAATCTTTGTTTCGTCTAATAGGATCTTTTATATATTTATTTTCTTGATGAATTGAAATTTGACGAAGTAAATCTAATAATCGCCTAATTTCTTTTCTGTCAGTTTTTTCAAAATTATATGAAAGGATAATCTATTATAGGATATTTAGTTTTCTAACTTGCAATAACTTTTGCGATAGCAAAAAAGCAAGCGTAGCGAGCTTTGCAGCTCATCTATCAACTAGGCGAAAAATTCTCTATAGTAAGGAAGGTTCTTTTTTTTGCTGATTCCGCAGATTTTTTGGCAGAAATTCGGGGAAAGATTCGTGCCTAAATTCGTGGCTATTTTTTTCATATTTTTACTCGCCTTCCCATTTCTTTATTAATAACATTTGAACAGTAGCGAATAATTCAATCGAGACAATTAAACATCATCAATTTAGGTCTCCCTATCGTGGGTAATAAATTTTGTGTCTGATGTTGTGCTTTTTCTTTTTTTTTGTACGCAAATATATCTATGACTGCTGGATATTAAACAACAAGTTTAAACTCATTTCAAAGAAATACTAATCGAAAAAGTAATCGATTATGGTATGACAGTTTAATAAAGTGTTATATTATATAAAAAGGTATTAAAAACACAGTTTTTTTTTTAAATCTTCTTCAGTCAGGACATTATGTCATGCCTGAAGAAGATATGAAACATATCGAAAATTTGAAATTATAAAAAAAACTGTGTTGCCAAACTAACTATATGAAAATGACCAAAAATTGCATTAAAAGGTGTTCTTTTAATTCCAGAATGGAAGTTTTTCATCAATTAGACAAATCTCACACCTTCTTCATCTTGTGTTATTATCTTGAATTCATGCGATCATCGTTTTTTACATCCTGAATTTCTCACTCCAAACTTCTTCGACTTTGGCTGTGCCGTGATTTTTCATACATGATCAATCCTGGCCAACTCTCTTTTTAATATTTCAACGTATTTCCAACGTATTATTTTTAAAGTGGGGCCAACAATTAGCTTCAAGCTATTTATTTCGGGTTTTGATCTGGTGTAATTAGAACTCCCATTTGAGCTTACGGTAAAGAAAATCATTGGTTCCGAGATTGGTTCGAATTCACAGCTCTAGGATTCGGAGACTAATGCCTATTCCACTCGGCCAGACAACCTTTAAGCTTATCAATTATCTTATTCAACAATTATCTGCCATTATTTGACTGTAAAATACATGGCGAACAAAAAAGCGCAAAAATATCAATAATAAATATAGACTATATTTTTGTAAAAAACACTTTTTTTTTAATTTTTACAATTTTTTTTTTCTTCTCTTTTAATGTGCCTCAGCTGAAACAATCCCTTTGTTTTTGTGTGTGATGTATAACCAGGCCACAATGGAAATATTGCTGTGACAGAATATTTTTGTGCCTATCCTTGCCACCATTTTTTTTTTATCTCAATGCTTATTCTTGTCGATATTTTTTTGTATTCTCTTGTCTTTTAATTTTTATAGCTTATGTATATTTTTTTTTGGCAGAATAAATATTTACTTTCTTACTTGCGTACTTTCACAGCTCTTTTCGATTTGAGCGCCTTTAGTGTAACAAATTTGGTTAAATGATCTTGATTTACCATGACAAACATAAATTCACCATCAGCGTATATTTGATAATCGATAATTAAATTCATTATTATAACTGGTGTTACAGCAATTCCTCTTTTCTTCATCTTTTTATTTTGGCTAGGATTGTATAAATTGATGTCAAGCATTACGTCGTGTCATTTTGAGTTATATTAACATGCTTTAATTGCAATTTTTGCATCATGCAGTTCGCGAGATTTATATGATTTTCCATAAGCTGATATGTTAAACAGCTCATATATTAGCACAAAGTACTTAATTTCATTATTTTCCTCAGTTAGTGGGGAAATCAAATTAGACACTCCGTATATCTTGAGCATACCGAAAGACTTTATCAGACGATACTCTCTTTACTCTCTTTTCTATCTCGACTCTTTCCTATCATCTTTCATATTTACTATTATTATTATTATTTACTAGCAGATGTTGGTATCAACAGATCAACAGATCAACACAAATTATTGTCACCATTTTCATTTTGCATTAAATTGCAAAAAGGCCATGCAAATTAAAGGTTATTAAGGTAATAAGGACCTTTAAACCAAATGGCATTCTCAATTATAAATCTAAATAAACATCCACGTGACACAACGTCAGCTGGATTTCAAGTAGTCTCCACGTACAGCCAAAATTGAATAGGAAATAACAAACGAACTTTTACAAGTCGATTTTGAAAAAATGTTTTATAAGGTTGATTAAAAAATTTTCAACCAGTGAAGACAAATGGTTGAGTCAGTCCAACAAAAAATGATTTATTACTCAATATTGGAAGTTCTTCTTTACAGTAGACATAAGAGATTGTAATAAAACCATAGTTCGTAATTCTAATCTTGGTACAGTGGATTTATTTACAGGGACTGCTTTAGACTTAGAGGCAACAAGCAAGGCAAAACAGTGTGTTTTATTAATAATACATCTAAGACAACATTCGTAAAATTAAGGCTTGCATCAGCACACCCATGAAGTTCAAGTTCAACGTTAGTGTTAGAAAGGTATGAATTAATTAAATACCAACGAGATAAAGATGAATTAACAAGAGAGCGAAAGTAAAAATCAGTATCATTCCAAATCTCTACAAATTCATCAGAAGTCAAATCATCCCAAGAAAGCTTTTCGACACACGACTTCAAAAATAGGCACCTAAATCTGACGATAACAGGATTTATAAGTCACATCGGATCAAGCACACTTGCTTTAAACTTCATTGCCTGTCGCTTGGAAGGAATATTTTTACCAGTTTGAATGTCATTAGAGGAAAATTTCGGTTCATCTTCATCTTTATTGCAAGTCAGACCGAGTATCTTCGTAATAGCATTTGTTTGTAACCTCTTTTTAAAGTTGTTTTCTCAAGTTCCACAGAGTTGGATAATATCTTGGAGAAATATGAATGAGACAATCGTTCAAGTCAAGAACACAAAATCGGACCTTATCTAGAATTTCTATTTTACACGTGTTTCCGAATGTTTTTATTGAAATTTGTCTTCGCCCAATGCTTTTTAATTTAAGTTTGTCTCCAAGAGACGGTGAGATGTAGCTTAACTGAGAGCATTCTACAATGACGTAATCTCGTTTCACCAGAATTTATTGTAACTAATGCAGTTTGAAGTAAAACCGAATTATCTTTAGACAAGCCAGCAACAGAAGTTAATCGATCATCTGTTGGTGCTTTTTGATCATCACAGCGAAGAGGATAGTGTGAGTTACACATAGCAGCACGGTGTCCTTTAGAACATACATAACATTTAATTCAAGACAAACATTGAGAAGAAACATGCTCACTCGTAAAAAAATAAAGCAGCACTTTTTTCCATTAAAATTTTCTTTCTAGTGTCAATTTAAGCAACAGATCTACGCTTTTGAGGAAGTTGCGGTTTGTCACAGAAAACACACTGGTGCTCATTACGCCGACCAAGGCTCCGTCGATTGTTTCTGCATGAGTGTTTAATTGAAGTAATGTTATTATAAGATCGTCCTAAATATAGTGTTTCTATTAACATAGGTTTTCTTTGTGAAGGATCATTTGATGCTGACTTTTCCCGTGATTGCAATTCTGTTTTAAAGATATTTTTTAAAGAATTGTTTTTATTTCTCATGAATCATCTTATAACTGCCTCGAAATGATAACTTTTAACTCTTCAGGTAATATTTGCATTAAAAATGGCATGAGCAGAAAGCCAAACATAGCAGATTACACGCCAAAGTTTTCTAAGCATCGTATCTGAATTTCTAAACTGTCATAAGTTTTACGCAGACTTACAACGTTTGTAATATTTGTAACCGTTGTTAGAAAAAGAAGTGACGTCATATGAGCAGAAATAAGTAATTGTTTATTGTTGTACCATTTTTTCAAAAGATTCACGTCTACACTAGATCAAATTTAGTGTGTATGAGGGAAAGTCCTTTAATTGTCGACAATGCTTGTCCTTCAACTAAACAGATGTTCATTATTTATTATTGTGCAATCAAAATTTTCCAAAATAACCACTATTCGGGTTGGCCATCAAACAGAAGAAACTTTATTTGTGGCAGTTTAACAGTGTTAGTTTTAAAATAATATGTAACACTTGTTTAAAATCATGAAGTTTTTGCGGAAAAAACAGTAAAATCAGTGGATATATCTTTTTCAGTTTCTAATTCATCATCATCTTCAAGAAGATAAAAAATATCTTCATTAAATTGTTCAACCGTCTTAAATTTTTCAACCAATGAAAACAAGACAAGACTTTCAGTTGCATTCTCAATTCAAATTAATTAATTAATAATTAATAACACGAAACAAAATTGACCTCAATTCGTAAAGAGCATGTAAAACGTGTCGTGTAAAAAAGTCCAAACAGGAAAGCTTATACCATGAAATATCTATAAAATCGCTTCGTTAACGTTAATAAAATCCAAACAATGTTCAAATAAATCTCTCCATGGGCTGCAATGTAGAATCTTGTAAGTGATCCTAATATTCTAAGTATTAAAGTTAAGAAACAGTATAATAAATACTTAAATTCGTATGTCTTCTTCTTCCAAGGTGTGAAACTAAAAAAAAAGAAAAGTGGCTAACAAGACACGACCGTCTATACGGGCCATGGAAAATAAAGCTATATTTACATTTTTTACTTTTAATTTTCCGTGTCACAACAATGATATTACGTATTAAATTAAACGTGCCGATGTTCTCCTGCGTAACATTAATATCAACTCTATAATTATTACGTTGTTGGCAAGCCAAAGATAAAAATATTTTCTCTTCTCAGTTGAATTACTGCTGTCAAATCTAAGGGCAAACAGGAAATGATCATATCATTAAAATAATTTCACTTCAATGACAATCTATTCGAATTATAAACTTTTAACGCTTTAGATCTGATAACTTGGAATAATTTAAAGAACCTAAAAAATTTACTATTTTCATCCATGGTAAAAATAGCAAACTTCTTTACGTGCTCGATTCTATCAACAAAAATCTTCCATCTTTAATGTCGAATTTCTTTACTCAAACTCGAATAACTCATAACCATTTAACAAGAAATTTTGATGATGGGAAAGTTTATGCTCCGGCACCTGAAACGTAAAAGTATGGAAAGTATTCTATAATTTATCAATGAATCTGTGATTGGAATAAACCTCACGTCTCATTGTAAATGAGTTTGAAAATTTTAGAACTATAACTCCAACTCCTTCCTTTCTTCAATTAAAACGGTATCAGTTCAAAAAGATTGTTATTAAATTCTCTTTTTAATCCTTAATCTTTGATTTTAGTTTTTCGGACTATTATACTTTTCTTATTTTTTATTTTCTATTTTTCACCTTTTATTTTTTCTGGTTAATTTTATTAATACCTTTTGAGTGAACCTAGAGTTTTGTGAAGAACTATGAAATGGTATCACTCCTTTGGCCACTTTTTTTCTGTGAGTGGCTCTATCCAATTCAACCTGGATAAAATACATATATTATTACAAAATGACCATCCAACAAATCTTTAAACCTTGAAATGTTTTCTTACATTCTAATTTCTCTTAAAACAAATACCACCAAATAAATAAAACAATTTTTGTGAAACTTCAAGCCTTCACTTTTGGAAGGCAGACAAATCGTGTATTGCTTGTGCTTTACTTGAAATAATTTTTATGTTAATACACACGTCACCTTGTAAACACTTGTATGTAGCAGTGCAAATACATTTGTTACTTTCGGAAGAGTGTGCGTTCGGTTAAGTGTGCGTTCGGTAAAGTGTGCGATCCACCAGCCATTCGTTTGGCACTATCTTCCAATTTCTTTAAACTTTCGCACTGAGTGTGGATGAACGATGATGTTGTACAATTGGGCAGTAGGTTAAAGTGGGAAGAATCATCGATTTTAAAACTGATGCTGCTGTTGACGAACTGATGCAGCAACGTATTCTTCTCAAGAGGTTTATTTTTACCCTGGCTGTTCTTATTGAATGGTTTAGATGGTTTATCATAGTTAAAGTATCAGTTAAGTTGATGACAAGGTATTTATAGCTTTTTGTACTGATGATTGTATTTTGCTTCTTTGAAATACTTAGCTCTTTTTTGTTGAATTTCTTGATGATTTTTGCTGACTCAAAACTTTATAATCCAAGATGATAGCTAATTAAGTTAAAAACAAAAATCCCTCAATGAAATAAAAGAAAAAGCCTTTTTAATGAAATGGTTTACAGCACCAGTATGTAATGATCCACATTTTCAATCATTTTGAACATTATAGTATAATACATATAATAGAAAATAACAATCCTTTAGAGGTTATCCACTTATAACTAAGCTTTAACTTTTTTATAAATAAAGATTTATATTAATTATAGTCGGCAATACTTTTATACTCTGTTATCATTCGAAAGTATTAAAAACCTTACCTTTTTCATATATTAAACACCGGTACCAAAAAGTGTTGTTGATCATTCTTCTTCCGATTACTTTATAACATCATTATTACTTTGAAATGTGTTAAAATTTATTTTATAATACCAGGCAGCCGGTTTAAAACACTCTTTCATAGATATTATTATTTACGTAGGAAACACAACATAGATACAAAATATAATGACCCACGATAGAGAGATCTAAATTGGTTATTTTTTATTGTCTCGATTGAATTATTCTCTTCTTTTAAATTTTATTAATAAACAACTTGGGAGGCGAGAAAAATATGAAAAAATAGGCGCTTCGAAAGAGCATGAGTTCTCAAATGACATCCAGCTTTTGCAGATTTGCAGTTGGAACTCATTTGGCAGTAAGCGAAAAAATCTCTATAGTAAGAAATTTTTTTAATTCGCAAAAAATTCATGCTGATCTTTGAGGCGAAATTTTGCTGATTCTGCAGAAAATTCGTGCCTATCTTTTTATATTTTGTCTCGCCTTACTTATTAATAACATTTGAAAAGTAAAGAAAAATTCGCGATAATAATTACCAAAAATGATAAACGTTCTATTCGAAAATTCTTAAAAATCTTTTGCTTTAATATTTGGTTTCGTGTCTTTAAACATAACTGTTTTATGAACTGTAAGCTAAATTGAATCAATTTAGTTTTTAAAAAGCCATCCTAAAGAAGAACACCCAAATGAAATTTATTTGGTGAAGGTGAAGTCATGTCAGAAATATCTGTAGATCTCTCCAAAGCATTTGAAAAAGTAAATCATAAAATTTTATTAAGTAAGCCAAAAAAATTACGAAATTAGTGGTCTAACACATTAATATATATATATAAATATTTGTAAATATCTATAAATATCTATAAATATCTATAAATATCTATAAATATCTATGAATATCTATATATATCTATAAATATCTATAAATATCTATAAATATCTATAAATATCTATAAATATCTATAAATATCTATAAATATCTATAAATATCTGTTTATGACATGCATAAAGCATCTACAGTAATAGTTTATATCATGTTTACTGATGGTACCTATTTATTTTATAAATAGTTTATTTATTGTACTATGAGCAGAAAATTGGAAAAATTTAATTTAAAAAAAGTGAACCATCGCTAAAATGAGATAAAGCTAGCTATATTTCATAACAAAATTCCAAATCAAACGATGGAGATGCCTTTCAAATTAGCCGAACTATCCAAAAATCAGATTGAAATTTTATGAAGAAAAACAATTATATGGTGGTATACTAATATTACAAAAAAGTTCTTTCAATTTTCCTTCATTTTCGGCACAAGGAAAGATTAATATAATGAGTTATAATTTGGTCCCGGGCCTAAATTTCTGATTCACGGGCCCAAAAAAAGTAGCTGTGACAATCAACCCTGGGACACCTGCTATGGACTTGAAATTTTAACAGCAAGTTAATACTGTGAATTCAAAAGGACTTTACCATGGTAATATAATTGTAAAGGATTCCATTTTTATGGCATATTATACTATTTAGTCCAAAAAAGCAACACTTGCCTAAAAAAGTGATTCAATATTTAAACAACCATTCATGGAAAACCAAAATTTCTGCTAAAGTATCTTTTTAATAGGTATTTAAACACACCATGAAAATTTCAAATAATTTGGTGGAGTTATTTGTCACAGTAGAAACCATGCTTAAAAACCATATTTGCAGAAGTTGCGATTAAAGTTTTTATGTGGAAATCGATTATCTAAAGAGCTAAAAAATCTAAAACAGCGAGATTAAACGTACTGTAATTGCAATTCTACCAACTACAAAGGCTAGGTGAGTCTGAATAGATTATATTTTCAGGTTAAATACTGCATATAAGCATGGAAAGTGTTCCATCAAAATACCAAAAATTCAAAAATCTCCGTTTTTGCTCTGAAGAGAACAGAAATAACATGGAAGTTAGTCAAAAAAATATTAAAACGCATTATAAATAATTATAAACACCAATAACTCCATACACCCTCCATCTCAGTATCAGTATTTTCATTACATTAGAATTATACGTGGTGCAAGAAGGAATGGATTAATCAAGTAAAATACATAAAAAGTGACAAAAAAAATTCTTCTCTACAAATCTTCTTGTTCAACTGAATATATACATAGGTTTTGCCTACAACTTATAACTATATTTAGGATTCTACTCAGAGCAAAGAACGAAACAGCCTTGTGGACAATTAATTAAAAAATGTATTTTGGTATGATTAATTTTGATATTTATTGGCGCAATAAATCAGCGCACCCACAAATTTAAAACTTAAAAATTTGATATATATATATATATTTTTTTTTTTAAGAAAAACTGTTCTCATAGCTGTTTTCTACGTGCTTTAAAA
>JAUZNK010079088.1:0-13359 GCA_035046665.1 Euphysa ruthae | reverse complement strand
CCATTTGCTATGTGATAATCTCCATAAGGCATAAGCACTATGAGATAAAAATTCACAAAAAAGTATTATGTCTATAATAAAATAAATTGACAAAAAAAGCATATAAAGTTGATACCAACAGTACTGTACTGTACTTCCTCTTGACATATAGCTTAAGACATTTGGAACAAACATGAAATA
Source organism: Euphysa ruthae (assembly GCA_035046665.1). Lineage (NCBI taxonomy): Eukaryota > Metazoa > Cnidaria > Hydrozoa > Anthoathecata > Corymorphidae > Euphysa > Euphysa ruthae. Next base: position 13,179 of record JAUZNK010079088.1, on the reverse strand, counting down.
TATAAATCAGAAAAATGTTTCGAATTTTTGAAAAAAAAAAAAAACTCAATTTTTTTGAAATTTTTTTTCTTTGAAACTCCCTGGATCGTTCCCGCCATACCCATAATGTGCCTGATAAAGAATTTAATCTACAAAGGTCTCAAGACAAAATCATAGATTTTAATAAAACTTCAATTAACTTGAATTTATTCCCGCCGTCTAATAATGACCAACGTAAAGTTAGCGTTCCCAGGCCAACCTTCGATTTTTAAGGCTAGCTTTCTGTATTGATAAAAAGTTATATTTAACAATATCATAGTTTCCAACTCCAATCTACTCTTACACCGGAAACCTTCGCTGATAAACCCACCCGTAGATAATCCCACTCGTAGATGAGCCCATTTCTCGAAAATTGGCAAAAACAAAAACTATTCAGTTTTTCCTAAAACAATAACTTTTGTCTTCTTGTTTAAGTTTCATTTTGCAGCATAAATAAATATGTGCATGGAAGCTCGATTCCTCCACCAGGAATCTCTCCGTTAATTTTTGCAGTCAAAAACATGATCATCCAGTTGCTCATTTTTGAAAATGAAATCTTGACCAGAAGTTCTGGCACATCCATGAGCTTCTGATAGCTCAGAAGAAAGTTACGTTTAACTTCTTTTTGAAATGGAATAAATTTTCATTAGTTTCAATTTTTTTCCCCATTTGTAGATAGGCCTACCCATTTTAAATCATTTTTAACAGAGATATCCTAAACCTTCGCAGGTAAGCCCGGGCTTACCTGCGAAGGTTTAGGATGTGGTATTTAGATAAAAGCCAATATACCAAACAGAATTCCACAAAAAATTAAGGCCTCAGTTACAAATTTCCCTATGCGTAAAGTTTTATTCTAAAGAAAACCAACCATTAAAACATCAAAATGAAGTAAAACCACGTCCACATTTCATTTTACCCGATTGCTCTCAAAAAAAAAAAACATTTTAAAACCGTATTAGTTATAATGTTAAACGCCAAAGCTTTCAGTGAAGAGCTTTGAGAAAATGCGCATTTTTTGCGAGAGGAAGCTCGGTGTAATTTTCAAGTTTGGAATTTTCATCTACATCATTATTGGTTTCTTCCAATTGTTTCTCCTGATCCAATTCTGAACTTTTATTTTCAAACCAATATTCACTTCTCTTTAGCATTTCATCTTCTGACTTTGAAACAAACCCAGTTAAAAAATGCCTTCAATATTCTTGAAAATCCTTTAAATTATCACAATTTGTTAAAACACTGCAGGCACAAGTTAAAAATGATTTACTTCGTTTTGGTAAATATATTTTCACATGGAAGCTGAATATTTTTATGGAATGTGACAAACATATCTGGACAGCTAATATGCGTTTGTTAGTTGACAGCTTTTTCTCCAACTAGTTGACAGTTAAAATCCTGTAACAGTTATCAATATATTCACCTGGTGTTAATTTATTGAATATTGAAAACAATGACTGAATGATAGGTCAAGAGATACCACATATTACTACTAACGGTATGGTGTTCCTCTGATAGCCATAATGTTTGTTTTCATTATTTACAAAAACGGCTTCAAGGCTTTTTAAATGCATACGCATTTGTCTCGATTATATTCCATGTGCTGCAAAATACTAGAAATATCAGCGTTTTACTAAAGGTTTTTAGTTTTGAATTTGACTTGAGAGAGAATTAACTCAACATAGTTTTTTATTAAATTACTTATGATGTTGGCCTTTTGTATTTTTAATGGATTTCCAGTAATAAAGGGGGCAGCTCTATTTGTTTACAACAAACTTATATAAGGGGATTTATTTATGGGAATAACACAAAAACTGCACAAAATTATTTATAAACAAATTTTCTGTAAAATACGTTTTAATAAGAACAACAAAAGTACTCAATACTGAATATAAATAAATAATTCTCAGATTTCCTAAATAAAAGATATAACGTATATTAGCAGCTTTTGTTAAGTAACAAAAATTATTTCGATGAAGTTAAAGTCGAATGTATTCATATAAATTAATAAAAATATGCTACCTGTAATGATCACAAAAAAAGTTTATTTAAAACCCAATTCTAACCGATGACCAACCGATAAAGAATATTTAATAAAATATTTAAAACCCTTTCAACATCTGGATAAATCTCTTGGTGAATTGACAATAACGACAACGAGTTAAAACGAGGCTCTGACATTCCACTTCTGGTGTAAGTTTTAAGGCAACGGATAACAGAAATACATCTCTCACAGTGACATGTAGTGATAGGAATATTTCCTAAGATCAAAAACCCAACTGTTTGTAAAACCCCTCATACCTAAACCCTTTAAAATACCACCAACAGTAGATGGAATATTTTTAGTGTTACTCCAAAGACGACTTTCTCATCAAACAATCAAGTTCAGTATTAGTCGATATGAAGTAAGTGATAAGGCATATCAGATGAATAAAATGAAATAAATTCAATAAAATCAGACTTCAAAACTTTTAGACTTTTTAACACACTTTAAAACATTCGAAGGAATTCAAGATAAACCTTTATAAACAAACATACCGTCAACTCGAAACCTATTATATAACTCGTTTATTAAATGGTCTATTACACGACTGGTAATACAGAATTTATAATAGTCAGATATAGAATTAGAAGGATAGTTATTTCTATCCATTTGCCTGCGACAAAGTCTTGGTTTAGATTCATTAACACCATCTTTTTGAGCTAAGACTGTAGCTATAGCATACCGCTCAGAACGATAAGAATCGATATTAGACTTAATATCGTTAATATTAACGAACCGATTTTTTAGATTTCCGATTTCCCATCAACTTTTTTGACAAAGCTAAATCCACAATGAAAGAAAAATCAATGATAAGATGAATATAAGCTGGTTTCGAAGAAGTGTCACCGTTATAAACTTTTCCTTCATTTAATGCCATTTCCTCAAAAACATGAAGCACAGACTGAAAATTATCAAAAGAAAACATGAACCCCCCTTAGTTTTTGGACCCAGCAGATCCTACATGTGTCAATTAACCAAGCCTGACCGGGCAATAGATATTTATTAAGACAACCACTTCTTTTGGGAGATAAATTTAAAAAATAATAAATATCTTTTATTTGTTCAAATAAGTTTTTACTTTTTGGACTTGAACTCTCCAACAACAAGACTTAACCTATCACACGCAAAATGCACAAAAACTACTTTAGGATTAAACAGCTTAACTCTAGTTGACACACCTTTACATTGGCCAGCCATAGTACCAGCGCCATCGTAACCCTGACCTTTACAATTTTGGGTATTAAGTTCAAAATCTTTTATAGTTTGTAAAATATTTTCCCTTAAATGCAAGCCATCATTTCCACTGTCAAATTCAACAAACCGTGAAAAATCCAATCTCAAATTAAGACTTGAGTCTGAATGCAAGCAATATTTGCTCAGTATTCGAATAGTCTGCAGCTTCATCGCACAATATTGTAAGAAAAATGTTACTTTTCTAACTTTTGCTACTAAAACCTCTTCAATACATTTCCCACAAGCATCGTTGTGTTGGTTTTGTGAGGTTTTCGAAACATAAATAGCATTTTTAGGAGCAGAAGAAAAATGTTTTCTTAAAACTTCATCGACAGCATCTACACGAAAATTCAAAAGTTCAACAAAATTTCCTACATCAAATTTTCCCAACAATGGTTCTCCTACATCCGACATTGGGGTGAAACTGTCTGTCATCCATACGTCCACGAAAAGCTAAATCATTACGACCAAGAAAAGTAATAGTTTTGAAAATAGGAATAAATTTTTTACGACTTTCAGCAATAATCCCTTTTTTTACATTATCAAGTTTAATATCTAGATATTGAACTTGATAACGTTAATGTATATTTTATATTTATGTTTAATATTTAGATACATTCTTAAAGCGTGACAATAGCATATTTTAAAATTGAATACTTCAACGCTTTTCAAAAATTTTATCTTATTACGCTTGTATCAGTTTTCGAGACACAAAAACTCTTACAAAAATCCCAGAAGCTATTGCAAATCTACTGCATTCAGACAAATCAAGAGAAAAGTTTATGGAAAATACATGAATAATGGAAATATTTTCTTTACGGTCATTTTTACATCTACCCAAATAGCCCAAAAAAGCTAAGAATACAAAAAACTTAAACTTATGTGGCAAATATGCAAACTACAGAACAGAATGTGTAATTGTTGGTGGTTAAAACTCTTCAACACAAGATGAAATCCTTTTTTGCCGTACAAGTAAAGTGGTTTCACAGGAGATTAAATTCACCAAAAACATAAAATGCGATATGCTTACAAAAATATTTTTTTTATCTTAATTATTCTAATTTAACGCTGCTTCTTATTAACTCGGATGGGCGAAAAAGAACAAAATTTTGCAATTATTCGTCTCTTATTATTAATGAGTAATGAAAGTTTTGCACAATTTTTTTTTTTTTTGCCTCTTGTTTAAAAATTAAGCTCTGGTTTAAGATTAAATAAAATTTTATTTTGATAAAAACATCAAGCAAAAGGATCGTCTTCTTCGTCTGCATTAAGGCTGTCCTGGTGCGCTTTTTCCAAGCATGTCTGGAACAATTCTCTGCTACAAACTTTTTCTGCCTTGAAACACGACCTGGTGCACTTGTCAACGATAAGAACGCAGTGGCGTTGAAATACTGTTATAAAATTGTTGGACACCTGCTAAAACTTTTGTCAAAAACATATTTTTATGTAAAGAATGGCGGTGAGATTTTCGTGATAATAACTGGCAAGAGGAAATTTTCTAGAGACCTTGCTCAAGAGGGGATGGTCCTATATATATATTTAAGTCAAAAAAAGCAGAAATGCATTCAAAGTTATCTGGCCTCGTTGACAAGGATATTAAGGAGCACATGGACTCAAAAAACGACGTAAAATCTACGAAAATATGTATTTAGTTGGAAAAATTTTTTTTTTGAAAGTTGAAAAAATGTTTTTTATTTTGCGCGGATAATTAATCGTGGTGCTTAAAATTTGGTATTTTTATGCTTCCAGTTATTTTCGCGGTCCTATCAAAATAATTATTTTTACTGGCGAGTTAAATTAAAACATTAAAATAAGCAAAGAAATATTTCTTCAATTAGTCGGTGAAGTTCTAGTTAAATAAAGTATAGAATTCGCTTTTAAACTTACCGAATTCGGATTTCGATATTGTGAAAGATCTTTTTATAAAGAACACAGCCGTAGTAGTAGAAGATGCAAAGAGGGCACAAACGCAGTAAGATAGGATACAAGCGTAGCAGGAGAAGTTACAATCTTGGTAACAGAGGATACACCCATAGTAGGAGAGGACACAACTGTTGTAGAAGAGGATACAAACATAGTAGGACAAGATACGGATATCCTTTTTTTGCTATTACACAAGTTTCTGGATACAGAATACCAATGCCTACAGATTATACAAATTTACAATGTATAGTCAACTTTTTGATGCAGACCTATGTGAATATATTCCATCCACTCATACTATCACGCTATGTTTTACGACAGCTGTAAAAAATCTGCGATCAACCTTGTTATGAATATAAATCGATTAACAATGTATCAAGAAATCCTTAATGTGTGAAATTCAAAAGCAAGAAAGGATATTATGCTAATTCTCTATTAGTCAAGCAAAACACAAACCAAAAATGGGAAAATGAACTTTCACGTCAAGAAATATTCGAACAGTCTTAAACATTACCTCTGACCAGCGACGCACTTAAACTTCAAGCTTATCTGTATTACTGTAAAATATTGCAATGGCGATGAAATCAAATGAATGAGAAGGACTGGGGCGAGATGATGAAGAAAAGTGGGGCTGGAATTCAAGTAAATGAAGAAGACCAGGGCTTGAGATAAAATGAATGAGTCAAACTGGAGCTGTACAAAAGAGCTCATTCCTAAAACGGATGAACTAGTTTTTCTACCTAATTTATTAAAGGTTATACGATGTAGCTGGACCGGGGAACTGTTCAAATTCTCGTTGCAGTTGTAAGAAAAGTGCAATATTCTGTAACATATTATGCAAGACTTTCAATGACATATATTTGAACCGAACAGAATGTGATCTAAATATTGGCTACGAGTATTATTTTTAGTAAAATGAAAAACTTCCGTCGTTCTTTAAATTTTCGTTGAAATATCGTTGAACTGTCGTTAAATTATCGTTGAATTATAGATATATTTTCATATGATGTTTGTCAACGACCTTAATCCCATTACAAAGTATTTACTCAGTGATTATAAAATAACTGCAGAACAAATGTTTTCATTATTTTCAGGCGTCAGAAACAAATATTATAATTCAATTTTCCTTTCATTTCCTCACTAAGCCCTCATCACCACACCAGGTGATGTGGGTTTTAGGAATTAGCAATGAATATAGCTATGAAGAGGGACAGAGTTTGACAAGATACAGTGTTAATCATTAGTGATGAAAAATTTTTTCATAATATCATATTGATCATATTGTTGGTGTTAGGGACTGAGATAAGGGATTAGGACACATGCTTTTATACCAATGTTAAAATTATGCACCAAACTACAGTTGGGTTAGCGAAACAAATTTATTTGGCAGACGTTCCAATATTAGGGAGTTGAAACTTTCGATTTGGTTCTGAGTCTTAACTTTAAAGACAATTCTCAAGGTGCTCACCTTTACTAAGCTCTTCAAATATAGGCTTACATTTCATAACTATGTCTATAGGCAGACCACCTGGACAAGGCTTATAAGTTGTGGTATTCTCAACTTTGCCGTGGTTCAATTAAAACCATGACTTGCTACCGGTAGAGCTTTGCGGATAATGCAAATTGTTTGTTTTTGAGGAAGCATCCTGTAAAGACTGGCAAAAGTTCCTGCTTTTATACCTTTTAAGTTTCGCAAAATCCGGCTCCTTTTTTAATTTTCGCTTCGTTTTTGTATTTCGACATCAACAATCACTTTTTATTATATTTCGAAAACCCTTTCGCACAGTAAATTCCTAAAAGCATTCCAAATTTCTTAAATATAAATATTTTACCTCTTTACCATTGTTAAAACTAATTATACGGCATCGTATACACCAAACTCGAGCTGTGACTCAGCGAAACAAATTTTTGTTTTGGTAATCGCTCCCATATATATCAATGCGTTGAAACTTTTATCTTGGCTTTACCATGTAAGGGGCCGTCGGCAAATGATTGTTTTTTTTAACTGCCATTTTCAGTCAAGAAGGGAGGGTGTGAATGAAAAATTTAAGAATGCCGGTAATTTCTATTTTTTCAGGAGGAAGATCTGAACAAGATATAATCCAAAGAATATATAAAAAACACAACCCTGAGAGGTTTTTTCAATAAAAAAACTAGTAAAAAGTTTTTTGCAGCAATGCCGGATCGACTTTCATTTAACGATACTTTATAATATTTTTAAAAAACGGCTAAAAAAAAAATTACCAGTCTATTTTTTAAATACGAAGGCTACTAAGAGGTGGGGGTGCATATGAGAAGTTTGCAGCCACTACTAAAAAAAACTTTTTCCCACGACAAGCAAGGTTTCGGATCTGTCTCTAACACATTTATCATAATTGTTTTTAGTCGTTGGTGGGGGCATATCCATTTCAGTGATGTAAAATTTCTGATACCGCCATGACCCTGTCCTAAAGAACGCACCGTGAATCATTTTCAGTTTCGAATTCCTCATTAAATTCACAAAGTTAAATTTAAATTTTTTCCTTAATTTTTTGACATATTTCCAGGGATTTTACCCCTTAACCATTTATATTGAATCTAATCAGCTAAGCTGGAATGTTAAATTAGTCAACTAAGCAAGCCAACTAAGTAATCAAGTCAGTTAAGTACAAAAGGAAACCATCAAAAAAGGGAAATTAGCTAAGAAATAATAACACAAATCTCATCAACAATCGCCAACTGCTTTTAATTAAAAATTATACACCATGAATCTCGAAAAGAATGGAGCACCGAAAAAAAAAAACAATAGAAAAAAAAAATAGCATGAACTCCAGCGATTAGTGAAATTTATACATCCAGCTACCAGAAACTACGTGATCAATCAGCATTTCACCTGTTAATAAGTAATAAAAGATGAAAAAGATGAAGGTAAAGATGAAGATGAAGCTATCAGCTCTTTTTTTCCTGTAAATTTCTGAGATTCTGTAACTAACAGTTGCATAAAACTTGAAAAAAGAAAAAAAGAAATATTCCGAGGCTCATACTTTTCTGTCAAGTGCACGGGTATATAGATTGAGTGGTCCCAATGTTAAATATTTTCCCTATTTGCCTAAATAGTTTAATTTTAAATCTCAAAGTCACTTAGGGTAAAACTGCCTAACCGTCAGTTATATAGTATTAAAAATAGACTCATAGTGTTAGCCCAAACCACGCATTTCTTTATAGCAATTATGTTGATAAATGGGTACTGAGATATGAGTATTAACGGTTAACAGCAGTGGTCACGATTATAAATTACAGCTCGCTAGAAGTATATCCATTGACCCTTCGCTGGTTTTAACTCTTAAAATATGAACCTGCCTACCAAATTATTTGAATTAAAAAACAAAGCGTTTTTCCCTCAAATGAAATAAAGATTAAACAATATTGACATTTAATATTAATATTAAAACTCTCTTTCTCGATCATGTTTTAGTGAATTTCTTTTCTCCATTAGATTATTATACAACTGGGTTGGCACTAATTCTGAGTCCATTTTTAATACGACGTAGATTGAAGATTAGTCAGTATAATCATAAGTGACTGTTTTTAACGAAATTATTTCTAGGATGAAACTTTCACATAAACAGAAATAAAGAACTATGCATTAAACGGTTTAAGCACACAGAGCTAACCTTGAGGTTACTAAATCATGCACCCTTACACGACACTAATAAATGTCAGAGTAACGAAACTAATATCTTACTTGAACTTTAGGATTACGGAAATAATATTCACGTGGACGTTTGGGCTGGAAAATTAATGTTACTTGTTAACATCAGAGAGAAGAAACTTTAAATGAACATCAGTGTGATGAATCTAATATTTTTCATGAAAGCCAGGTGATGAGACTAATGTTTTAAGCAAACTTTAGGTTGATGAAACTGATATTTTTCGTGAGTAACAAAACTGATATTTTTTTGAAACTTAGTGATGATGAAACTAATATCTTAAGTAAACATTAGGTGATGAAACTAACTTTTTAAACAAGCATCATTAGGTAAGTAAACTACTCTTTTAAGTGAGCATCAGTTGTCAAAAAACTTTTTTTTTTTCCATAATTGCATTTATTGTCATTATTGTCATTTATTTATTTATTTAACGGAGTTGGCGCAGTGGTAGGGCGTTTGACTCCGGAGATTTATTTATTTAACGGAGTTGGCGCAGTGGTTGGGCGTTTGGCTCCGGAGCGAAAGGTTGTGAGTTCGGCTCCCACCTCTAGCGGAAATTTATTTCCATGTTATCTCTGAGATTCTGAGCAAAACTCATTGCGTAATGTAAAATATAAATATTAAATTAAATATAACAACTATGAGAAACATTGAGAATATTATCTTTTATAAGAATAATCACCTATTTTTGGTAAGTTAGTATATAAATAAAACAAAGCGATCGAAAGAACTGCTGATTGAGTAAAAAGGAAGTTGATTGAGAATGAAGTTAATTGAGAATGAACATGAAGGTTGTTTGTTATCATTATTTTTCTTTTTCTTCTTCTTTTTAAAATAAAGGATGTATTTACATATAACCAGAAATATATACAAATAAATGAAAACAAAAAAAAAAAAAAAAAAAAACAAACCAAAACGAATTTTAACACTTTTTTTAGTTAATAAAGGAGTACAAAGCTGTACCTCAAGCTGTTTTTTTATAAACCTCTTAAAATACAACTATGATTTCATTTTTTGCAGGTATTGTAATTTTTTGGGGATGCCAAATTAAAAATTATTTCATTCTAATTTCTTAATTTTCAGATTGTTTTACAAATTCTATGAAAGAAAGGAGAAAACAAGAGATCAAAGTTGCGGGTCAAAAATGAATGGTTTGCTTGTTACTAAACAAGTGGATTTTTTAACTTACTTTGAACAAGCATTGAGAAAACTTCAAGGGGAGACATACAATTCCAGGGGGAAATATATAATTTCAGGGGGATATACAAACTCAAGGGGAGATATACACAAGGAGGAATTAGTAGAATTCCTTGAAATTCTGAAAAGCATGAAAAACATATAGAACCGTAAATTTTAGTAGCTAGGTTAATACCTAGCTACTAAAAGAAGGATGTACTTCAAAAATTTTCTTGCTGTATATGACCACCAATGTCCACACGCATGTATTGAAATACCCATCTTTTGCTTATTTCTGCTTACATCAACAATATAATAATGATTTTTAAATGGCTAAGAAATTTTTAGAACATAACTGTTTCGCTAAAATTTGACATCATTACCAATTTCACTTAATGTACCTAGTTTCAGCATATATCAAGGGTAATACAAGGTTTCCCAGCCCTAGGCTTAAACCCTACTGGAACCCGATAACCAGCAAATATTTACTTTTGATGCAAAAGCAAAAGCAACAGTAAAATAACCATTAGCTAAAATCACGCTCAAATCAAATTACATTTTTTCTTTGCGTTTTCAACCATTTTTCTATTTATTTAAACATCTTTGATGCAGAAGGTGTTAGTTAAACTTTTAAATTATGTTATGTTCTTCTTTATCCATGACAGTTATTTTATTAATCTAAGAAGACAGCCTTGACATAATGTTGTTCTTAAATTGGAGACCTCCAGAACGTTGATATAATATAAATCTGTACAGCTCGTTGGTTTTCCAATATCATGACAATTTTGACACAACTTTTGCGTCACATTTACTTTTCCTTGGCATCTAAAAAGCATGTCTTTCGTTTTCTCGAACTTATTGTTTATATTTTTTGGTTTATGATATACTTCGGTCATTTCAGATTTTTGACCGCATAAAGAAGTTTTTTTACTTGATATTTCGGTTGATGAAATTTTCCTACTCGTCTTTATTTTCGTATTTAACTCGTTTAGTGACGTTTTTCTATTTGTAATGGATCCCAACGAACTCCTCCTACTCGTCCTTTCAGTAGTATTTTGATCCCATAGTGATGTTTTTCTAACACTACTGAAGCCCAATAAGGATTTTCTAATAGACGCTTTACTCGAACCTTGTGAAGAATCCTTTCTTTTCAAAAATTTTGACGCAGAAGAGGTAAGAATTTCCAAAACCATTTTTGTGTTGTATAACTCTCCGTCAATACTGTAGTACGATAAATTACTGCTTTCCTCATTTTATACAGAGATTTGATTGTTTGGATTATAAACATTTATTTATTTTCGAAACAATTAAGAACGGATTAAAATAAATAGACAAATAAATTTACTTGTTAAGTGTCATGGTGTGAGGAAAGCTACTTGTTGTTTTAAACTATTATATAAGTTAGATATAAGCATCTTAAAAAGGTATTTATAGCAAACTCTTAAGTCTTATAATAAAATTTAAAATAGTTCTTTCTAATCGGCTGATTATAACTAGTCTATGCTACAAAAATGTTAAAAGTATATCATATCATATTCCATCACATAAGCCATGCCAAGCTAAATCTATGTTATTTCTTAACTGAAATCAAACGGTTTCTTTCATATCAGATTTTCATTAATCTTCAAATAATACCGTAAAGTTAATTCTCGTCTAATTCACTTCTATTTAACAACTATTTTGATGTGTAAAGGTGTTGATTTTGATGTGTATAGATGTTGATTTTGGTGTGTATAGATGTTGATTTAGATGTGTATAGATGGTTGATTTTGATGTGTACAGATGTTGATTTTCATGTGTATAGGATGTTGATTTTCATGTGTATATATGTTGATTTTGTTGTGTATAGATGTTGATTTTGATGTGTATAGGACGTTGATTTTCATGTGTATATATGTTGATTTTGTTGTGTATAGATGTTGACTTTGATGTGTATAGTTGTTGATTTTCATGTGTATAAATTTTGTTTATATTAACCTATCAACCTATCACTAATATATTGGCTCCCTTAGGGTAAGATTCAATTAGTTCTATAGTTGATATGATGATGCTGATTACACGAATTTATTGTCTTCTTATTTTCAGTTCTATTACTGCATGTTAAATATTGACAATGATAATGGTTTTTACTGTTTTTGTTCTTTGAATTTTTTGTACGAGCCATTGCTATTTTAATGTTATACATCTATAGATTTTCTCAGTTTTTCCCGTTAACCTAATGCGCATACGTAAAAAACGACAAGCGATGAATTTATCTAAGTTAAGCAAAAACTATGAATGAAAATGTCCTTTCCCAAACAACATTGCAGCACTAGTTGTTTTTAATAGTTTCACAACTTTATAGCGTACTTTTTGCAGTATCAAAAACTCCACTAGATTCGGCATAGGTTAAATGGTTATTTTTTGGGCACGAAAAACCCTTATTTGCCCAAATTGTCGTCCAAAACTTTTTTTACTGAAAACATATAGTATAAGTACTTATTTTAAAATTTATTCCGGTTATCAAAATGCAAACTAAAATTTTTAATTTTAACATTATATGCAATTTATTAAAATTGGTATTTTGACCGTTTAGTAATTTTTTCCAAGTCGAGTTTTTTGTTGTTACATTCATTACTGAATTCTAGAGAAATACAAGAAAGTATCAGTCATAAAAATCAAATTCAACATTTCTCACACATGCAGAGAAGATGGTGTATGAATCATTGTCTGGATAGTTTTACAAAAAATATATATATAGCTATGGAGGGAATGGTCTGGTCTGTAGAATCAATTAAATTAATGTTTGCGTTTTTTTCTTAAGTTGTAGTAAAATCATTTTGTAGATAAAATTATGGAAACAACATCACATCTAACAGCATAGCAAATACAATTTACTGTTGTAGTTTGCTGTAGATTAGATAAAATAGATGATTTACAGATTACTAAAGTTTTTTTTAAAAAATTATTTATGGCGCTTTGTAATTAATATAAATTTAATAATTAAGAGATAAAAAATACATGTCATGAGTTATAAAATTTTTTAAGCGACGTTTCAGGAGTCATGCTGCTCCTATCATCAGGCTAGTTAAAATTAAAAATTTAAGGTTTTTATAGGAATAG
>JAUZNK010079077.1:0-13359 GCA_035046665.1 Euphysa ruthae | reverse complement strand
TAATTCTACAGAAGAAAATATGATAATGCGTTTAAATCAATATCACAGGTGAGTCGTTCTATCCGTAATCATAAAATACCAAATGTATTGATTGTGATACTTCTGCAAATCTTTAAATCTTTTTTATTTTGAGGTGTAATGTATTTCTTAAGTGTCCATTGAAAGATATGCATAGAGGGTCATTTAATATCCTCATCCTGGAGCATGCCTAAGCATTCACCAATTCACTAGGGTAATTATTTTGTGACTATTTAGCAAATACCAATTTACTAACCCAATGCCTTCATAGCTTATACTTCTATTTGAAATTTATGAATTTGGTATTTTACATATAGCAATTAATAAATTTTGTTCAAATCTTATACTTTAGAGATATTGAAGGTGTGCTACGGTGCTACAAGCATGTCCTAAAGAAAGTCAATGCTGACCAACCAAAAGATGATGTTCTATCTCAAAGTAAGGTTTGTGATTTTAAAAACAATGTTATTTTACACCTAGTTTTTTTTTTTTTTTTTTTTTAAATCTAATTTTTAATTTCATGGCAGGGGTGATAGGTTTTTTACTATTTTTAGATTTAGTTTCCTGCATTTAAGGTAAAGCCCTAATAAATACTTTTATCAAGATACTACCAATTATCTTAAAGGCTCTAAAATTTTATTATTTTATAATTTTTACATATCCCCTTAAATTGTATATAAAAATATGGCTATTCTGATATGATAGTTAACTTCTATCACCATACCTCAAATATAAAGTGTTTAATATAATTTATACCTTGCATTCTGTCTTTAGCTGACTTGCGCGACAGAAATTGAAAAAAAAAACTTTTTTTAAAGTGTCAAGTATTTTATTTGATTTTATATAAGTTTATGTTAATTTTCATTAGCTCTTTTACATGTTTCAATGCGCTATCGTAGTAACGCTCCTCACACACCTCGTATCTTATTAATTGGTCCACCTGGCAGTGGTAAAACTGTGCAAGCAACATTGCTTTCTAACAAATATGACCTCGTCAACAGTAAGTATTTTTTTTTATCTTTGGTTAACCTGTTTCAAGGATTCATCCATGTTCATCAGTTTATACATAATGCTTTTTCTAGCCCATCAAGCTATCGAATTTACTAAAATAATTTGTGATTTTATAAGGTATAAGGCAAAAAAGATGAAAATTTAGATTTTTGAAAAACATTCTCCTTTTTCACTACTGTATCCAAAAATATCCTAATATGGTCATTTCACTTGTTAGTTTTTGTATTTGTCTCATAAAGAACTGGATATTCTCTTTAGCTCTAATAACTACTTGAAATTATTGTTTTTTTGTCCCAAAATTTGATTTTAGAAATTATTATTTCGAATCATTTTATCTTGTCAAATTTTGAAAATTTTCAAGAAATTAAACAAAAAAAATGGTGAGATGTATAAGAAAAGAGTTGAGAGATAAAAGTTCCCACTTCTTTATGGTTACTTTACAATAATGAGGCGTTCATGCAAATATAAGTTACTCTGCAACCAAATTTTTCATGCTATTTGCAATCATTAGGCATTTATTATCAATTAATTTAACCTAAACATTATTTAAATTAAATTTATAGCCACCTGTATTTTAGCTGTAGTAAGTAAAATCCTGTAGTTAGAGAAGGTTGCAATTATCAGGATAATTTTTAATATTTATCAAATCCGGCAAGTCATTACCACAATTAACTCACTTTCGTTCAATACGATTACATTTTTATCGTATTGATCAGCACCTATGTTGACTGGTGTAAAATAGGTGAGTTTATATGTGTTTTTTATTTTATTATCTAAAAACTTTAGTATGATATTATTGTTTTGAACTAGCCTGATCATTTTTTTTAGTTAATTGCAACAACATTATAAAACAAAAGCTGGAAGATGAATCAGACCTTGGTGAAGCAATGAAACCTTTTGCTGAACGTGGGATCAGAAGTAAATATAACTTTACGTGAAACATTAACTTACTTGGAATTTCAACAAAATGGTGTTAATTGCTAGGAATACTAAAAGACGATTAGTCTTACAGATTAAATTTACAAAGTTTTTTGCACTTTATGCTGTTCCTTTCATGTGTGGGTAGGATTTGTTATTTGTGTAAGCTCCTTTTTGTATTTTGCTATTACGAGGAGTTTTAGACACTGTGATATATTTGATGCCTAATATGTTATTACTAAATGTCTTGGTTATATTTACTTTTTGTTTAGTTCCTGATGAAATGATAGTTGAAGCAATCAATGAGAGGTTAGGACATTTAAATGCAGTAAAACGAGGTTGGGTCATAGATGGTTTTCCTACCACCAGGAATCAAGTGGATGTGTTCATGGCTACAGGGCATCAACCTAATCGGGTGTTTATTCTTGATGTCCCAAGTGACACTGTCATCGAAAGATTAAGTTTGAGGTCTGTCGATCCCATAACAGGGGAAAGGTAAATTGTTGGTTTATTTATTAGATATATAATTCAATATCAACTAGTTTTAGCAAATGTCGAAGTTGGATTTTGTAATTTTATTGGATAAAAAAATGGTCAAATAGCAATGATCAAAACCTTTTGTTTGTTTTTTACTGTAATAATCGTTCTTAAAGTATTACTCTTATGTTAAAAAAAAGAATGCTTTGAAATATGCATCGTTTGTATTTGTATAAAAGTCTTTTATAATTTACATGTATGATTCTTATAAGTAAACTTACATTACGGAGAAATAAACTACCATTCTCAAAAGATGTTCTTTGTTGGACCAACTCATTAAATGCCTTCAATTATGATAATATTGATGTCTTGATAAGAATTAAGGCTGATCAAAAGGGTTTCCTACTCATTGAAGTAAGCAAACAAAACAAGCTAGCTCAACCAGTCAGTTCTGCTTTTTTTCGATTTAGAAATAAGGTAAAATTCTCATTAGTGAACTTAGTATGAGCAAATTTCCACAACTAGGTTTTCAAAACTAATAAGTAAACAAAATCAGTCAGTCATGAAATTCAATTAGACTTTTTATGCACGCTTTTATAAACTATAATGCTAATGATATCTCGTGATACCTTGTGTAACTTGAATATTATTTAAATTCTCAGTTTCTATTTTTTACTTTTTTTATTTTTTTTTTAATGATGATTTGATAAATGATAAATGAATAAAGATGAACTGCGTAAAGCTTTTTTTCGAAATTATTTTAGCAATAGATCTGTTTACACTATATGTAAAAATTTGAAACACTGTACACTAAACACTAAATATTTGAAAACGCTTTTTTTTTTTTTTTTTTTTTTTTATTAACGCAGTGTGGGATGTTGTGCGAATGAGGATTATGCGAGTATTTTTATCAAAATCTCATGCTGTTTTATGCAGATGACAATTAAAACAAAAGTTTGATATTTCGAGGCTCCAACTCTGTTTAAAAGGACAAATATCATTAAAGTTGAAAATATTTCAAAATTACCTGCATACCTCGGAATTTGGATCTAAGAATGGTAGGGGGAAATTTATGTGAGAGTTTAGTTGAAAAAAAAAATAGATAACCTGGAATATTATGGCGTTTCTCTTTCCTTTTCTTTTTTTTTCTCAATTTTCACAAAATCGTTTTTCTGTAATATTTGAATTATTATTTGTTTAATTTTTGTGACCAAATACTTGAAGTTTGTAAATTTATAATTTTTGTGACCAAATACTTGAAGTTTGTAAATTTAAATTTATTGTAGATATCATATTTTATACAACCCACCGTGCTCCAATGAAGTGAAAAAGCGGTTAAAAACGGTAAATTCTTTCGATTTTGATTTACATTGTTACTAACTAGCTATAAATTGTGTCGCTGTTATGCAATTTATAACTACTAGCATAATCTGAATCGATTATCAAAAATGATTTATGTCAATAAAATGTTATTTTGTCTTGGTTATTAAAATCACTGCCTTCATGCTTGTATCACTCAAATAGCATATATATTGTTGAGCTTAAAGGCGAGGACTTTACTCGTTATCCCTCTATGAAATCACTCAACCCTTGATGTGAAATGTGATTTTTGTGTACTGCCATTTGAGACCTGGTGTTGATTTTCAATCCTTCCCACACACATTTGACACTTGGCAGGATGTTTGGCCTTGGGAGGAGAGTTGATAGTGACCTTGATCTGGCATGTGACTTCAAAGAATGACATAGCCAGCTTTTGACAAGAGAATATGGTCACATTTCTTACACCTCCAACTCTTTTTGCCTTCACCGAGGTTATTCTGTCAGCCTATGCACAGTCTACTCTTCAATGTTTTATTCTTCAAAAAGTGCACAACCTTTCTCCACATGCGTTCTCCATATCACTCTTTCCAAGGCTAATGTTGCCAGTTCTTAGAGTCCGTTCCTAATATCTTCATGTTTTCATTGGTAAAATCTTTTTACCTTTTTCTGGGCATTTGTTGTGGTTGTTTCCCAGTCTTTAACTGCCTGTAAAACAGTTGTTTAGGAAGTTTATAATCCTCGATGCGAACCATATGACCTGCCCACTGCATGTGAGCAATGACAATCATAGATTCATGCTTGTGTATTCTGCATTGACAAGAACTGCCAAGTGTTTTATTTTGCCACTTGATATTGATATATAAGTATGTTGCATGTCTTCAGAGCATATAGAAGTTCCCTGAAGACTTTTGACTTAAAGTTAAACCTCAAATTTAAAAGGCTTCCGGTTCACCTAAGTTGCAAAGGTACACCTCTATAGCAGTCATGGAATGTATGTGAAAACATAACAGCAAAGTATATAGTGATGGGATGTCGCCCTACTTTAACCCATTGTTAATTGGAATTTCTTCAGACATTTTCGGTAACTCGAGCTTTCATGCCAACTTGCATCTGCTTGAATATACTCATAAATAGTGAGTCACAGCTGACATTGAAAGCCTTTGTTAAGTTAACAAAGACTTAATATAGTGGCACTTGCTATACGATGAATTTCTTTTGAATTTGGGGATCAGTAGATATCAAGTCAATAGTTCCTCTGCCAGTTATAAAGCCACTCTGTGAGTAAGCAATATTTGTCAGACAAATATCTTCCATCTGCCTGTTTTACAGAAGTCGAGCAGTTTCTGACAGTTTCTAGGAGTGTGCCTTTATAGTGATCACAAACTCCTTTCTCTCCTTTGCTTTTTTGCAGAGACACTAGTATACCATCTATCCAATTTTTGGGTACATGGGTGCCATTCCAGGTCTTAGTATAAGGTTGAATACTGCAGGGGTAACATTTTCACTTCCACTCTTCAAAAGTTAAACAGGCAGGCTATCTTGTCCAGGTGCTTTACCAGTATTGGTATGCTTGAGGGAAACTTTTACTTCTTTGCGATTTCGTAACCGATCCATTCTAAACTTAAAGGCCTATTCTGGGAGACTCTGTTTGTCATCCATATTGGCTGCCAAAGGAATATTCAATATATCAGCAAAGTGTTGTTTTTAGCGCTGCAGTATTTTCTGTGGCTCTTTGATAACAACAGTGCTGTCTTTTGACTTTAGAGGAACCACACAAAATTTTGGAGGACCAAGTGCTTCACACAGTAGACAAAAACAGCTTCATGTCCTTAGCATTATGTGCTCTTTGGATTTCTGAAGAGATCTGAGACCACCGTATATTCTTCATTCTTCTAAGGTAACGCTACAAAGCTGCTTTATGTTCTCTCTGTTTCAAGCTGTACTGAGCTGGGCTTTTTCAAAATTCTTTCATGGATCTTCCTCTAACCTTCCAGTAACTGGTGGGATCATTGTTATCAAAATCAAACTAGTCCTTATGTTTATTTTTTCTAAAGTCAAGTGCTTTCGCTCAAACTATATACACTTTGTCTTTAAATTTCTTGCATGTTTCATCAAATTAAATCTTATCAAATTTTCCCTTCAGGGTTTTACACATATTCCGGTCTTTCAGTTTTGCACCATCAATGCGCTTTGGAAATATCTCCCCATTTACTTGAATTTTTTTACGAATACTTAAAAAACTTTCCTCGGATCATCTTGGTTGACCAGTGTCACATTCTGATGATAAAGTTAATCATATAACTGTGTTTCGATCTCGTGTCAGTCCATGTAAACTTATGCTTTACTTTCTAGCGAAAAAGTGTGTTGCCTAGGACCAAGTTGACTTCTAAACAAAGCTGAAGTAACTTCAAGCCATTAGAGTTCATTTTGCCGATACCATGGAAACCAAGGTTATCCCAAGCTTGGGATACCTGGCCAGGTTTCAAACTTGCTACCGACTCAGGCATTAAAATCACCCATAATAATAAGTTTCTCATCAGCTAGAACCGAACTAACAGCATTACAAAGATCTTCATAAACAGTCATGGTAGCTTCTTCGCTAGCTTGCAATATAGGAGCATAAACTGAGAATATTGTTGCATATCAACCACAAGTAAGGGGAATTCGAAGCTTTATTATGTGATCAGAAACACTACAGTGGCACTCTAAACGTTCTAATAAGGTTGTTCTAACCAAAAAAACTTGTGTCACCATTTCCACGTTCACCTTTTGTCTTGCCAACTCAGTAGACTGTGAAACCAGATGTTATTTCAGAAAGCTGGTTTTCATCAAAGAGATATAAGCTGCAATATGAACGTTCAGTCTTTGAAGTTCCTTGGTCTTCTTTCAGGTCGATTAGATACACTTTGGTCCAACAAAGTCCGTAAATTCCACCAGCAAACATTTAGTTTCACTTAATGTTTTGCGAATATTTTAGTTTCTCTTTCATGTTTTGTCATCTAACATAAATGAACCATCGGTAGCCGCAGGCTGTTAACCAGCGTGGGTGTGATAGGCAATGTTTTGTGCACCTTTATAGCACTTACCCAAATATTAGGTTGAGCAGTACTGTCCTTATAAAGGGCTGCTCAGTCATAAGAACCACCACCTAACTTTGTCCCTGTCACAAGAAGACACAACAATGATGTTAGGATGAGGTTCCCTTTATGGGCAGATTTGTGGCTATGTGCTTCCAACTAGTTAGGTATGCACATTTCGCTACTTGTCCAACGCTATAGAACTTTCAGTAGATGGAGTGGTGCAATCACAAGTGAAATTATTGTCAAAAGACATCTGTACATCGGTTGGTTTAAGTGACATAGGCTTGTACAACACCTATACCACTTACTAGAATTCAGCAGCCGTATAGCAGGCCACAAGAAATGGCAAGATAACCAGCAAACTGCTTTGTCTTCTGGTTTTATTATCACTGATTTTTTTATCTCTAAAGGAGGTGGACTGTTATCCACTTGCCACAACAGTACGTATCTATCGAAGAGGTGATTGCCTGTAGCACTTTCTTCACCATGGCTTATAGGAGCCCCTTTTATCTCCTATGCCATTTAACCCATGGCTGAGGCTTATGCTGCTGGGCACCACGGCTTATTCCACGCGCTGACGGGTGTCTCAGATGACAAGGTCTAAGTTCCTCTGGAGGTTTCTATCTTTTTTTTGGATTTATTTCATTATTTTACATATTGGCCTCATAATTTCAATTGTTGAAATCAAGAATGTAGTGATTTTTTAGAAATATTTACTAGGTCTGTACTTTTTCTAGTCTTATCTATTGATTTGAAGTTTACCTTATTTATAAGTTTAAATTATTCAATTATCACGAAATTTGTTCTCGATCTTTCAAACTTAGGAAATGATTATGCACGAATTTAGCGATAGTATTTTAATTACCCCAGTTATAAGGATTTGAAATTTTTTTTTTTTGCAATATTTTGACCTTTTTTAAAGTTGTGTTATATTATTATTCTTTGTTTTCTTTAGCACCCAGATGACGAGGAAAGCATTGTTATGAAAAAGTATACGGATTATCAAGTTCAAATTGAAGACATCCGCGAATTTTACACTGAAGCTCAAAATATTAACGCAGATCAAGACTTACAGACAGTTTTCGAACGCATTGAAACCTTAGTTGTGAATCCTTTGCCAATTGTAAATAATTGAGTGGTTCTCATATTCTGGTTTTTCTAGAAATTTATTCACTGGTGATTTGTTTTCTTTAATTTTAATGCCTTCAGATTATTGCACATTTGGTCACAATGAAATTCACTTTTCTTCTACCAAATGTGGAATTTACTAGATACATATCTAGTAAAGTAAGGTTTTAATTTTAGCTAAATAAACATATTCTCTATGTTTTATTAGCTAAATATCTTATTAATGGGCAATATAATTATTTTTTGTCAGATCCTAATATCAAAAAATATTTCGTTTTTCTTAGACATTACAGCAGTTGTTTTGGACAAATCATGCAACTTCAATTTTGTTTTGCTTTTGTTTTTCTAAATAGGGTTTGCGTTATATACTGAAATTTTGGGTCCAAATGTAACATAAGGTCTTTCTTTAATTATTGTTTACAAAAACGTTTTTTTTTTTTTTTTCTTAATTTTTCTTTTTAAGTAGTAATATATTTAAAATGTATGAAATTTGTAAATAATACGAATGTGATAATTATTTTTATTTGCATGACTTAGAATTAACCTCGGTATATAGCTTAAGACCGAAATTTTACCTTATTTAGTTATCTATTTGCTTCTAAATTAAATTTATCTGATAGTCCCCTCAACCCCCAGCTAATATATCATCCCGTGAAAAAAAAACAAGATCGAGTAAATTTTTCACTGAGTTTGTAGGCAAAATATCTGACATCTATCAACATATCTGTTGTCCGTAACCATACTCTGATTTATTACTTCTTTTGACAATTCAACGATATCACTTATTTTTTTATCAAATTCACTTAATGTTCAAAAATAACAGTACCAACAATTGATTTAGAAATTGATTTTTCGCATATTTCTTCAACTTACTTAAAGATTTATTTTCTTAAATACTATTTTCAATTTTACGCATAAGATAATACCACTAAATTTTCTATAACAGTTATTTCAATAAAAATTAATTACAACATATTTTCTCTTTCGGGACACGTTTTTATTTTTTTACTGTTAACACATTTGTAACGAATTGTCGTCTTGCCGATATTTCCCCAACAGTGCCCTCCTAGTGCAATGGGTGCCAGAGCAATAACACACGTCTCCTCGCCGTTGCATATCGCCTTGACAACAAGATTTGAAGCTCTAACACAACATGTGCTGTCAAGAACGTGCTTCACTTTTGTTATAGATATTACGCTTGTTTTATCACACTTTAGGGTTAGCACTTCGTTATCGCTTCCAGATACTGCTAGAACAGAATTAAAATAGAACCTGAAGAAAATGCTCTCTATAACCGATAAAATAATTAGTTTTGTAATATAACCAACAAAAAATTTATTCTCTAAAATTACGGCCCTCTAATATGTGCTACAAAATTAAGGGTACATTTACATGCGGTGAAAGCAAACTTGGGCTTAAATGATGATTTAGTATTTCGCATCGCATCCAGCTATTAGACAGCCTTTTTTTCCTCAAACTTCTTTTCTTTCTACATATCTCCAGCTCAACATCAAACTATTTTTTTAAATAAAATGTAAACAGTTTTAACAAATATCTCAAACGATAATTTTACAGGTATACTTAGAACCAAATCCAATTATTACCTATCCTTACTAAAAACACAAATTTGTAAATGTGATAATCATGCCTAAAAAATGTTTTACCCGGTATGAGATCTTTTTTATTCCCTGTATCAATACTTGTTTTAAAATGATACCCGTAAGTTTGAATACTTTTAGGGTCTTGGTCCATTTTCAAACTGAAAATATTTTTTACCTGATTTTCTCAAGTGGCACATTTAACTTTCCGAATTTTTTTTTTAACAATAAAAACCGCGATGGTCGCTATTTGCGTAATAACTTACCTTTAATTATAAACAGTGAAAAAATATTTTAATATACCCTTTATTCGACGTATAGAAATGATGATATCTCTCACTAAATAAATTACCAATTAAATATATATAAATCAATTCGATCGTCTCATTGGAGAAATCGCTCCGTCGACCTCTGGTTTTTAAAACCAGTTCTCTAAACACTGAGTTACAAACAACGATTGCTTTTTATTGGCTTTTCAAATCAGTGGTCGGCCGTGCGATACCTCGCATTAAACAAAAACAACTTTAGGACAGCGCTTCCAAATTAAATTGTTAACGACTCATTTTTATTTTGTGTTTTACAGTGTAAACACTTAAGGAACAGTATATCATCACTTAAATCCACGAATACTGGTTTAGTCGTCTCTCTTATAACTATTGGAATGCCTGGTTTTTCTTTATAAGTATTTATGTTGTTCAATTTGTCCGCTTGGAACTTACACAAAGTTTCTGGTGTGTGTGGACACATTCAATGAAATATTTATTTTTCAGTTGGTACCCAGACGTCCCAAAACATCTCCGAACTGCAATACCAAAATAATTTTGTAACTTATTAGTTACTTTATCTGTAAGACGACTTTTTCCTCCAAGAGATTTATCATCGGCTAATGGTGCCTTTTTTGTAGATTTAAGTCTGCGTAATCGGCCTTTTGTATGTTCTAGTTTTTGTACCACTACACCATGGTTGGGATCATTTTTAACAACCTCGGCATGAGATTTTTTATCACCATCTCCTGTATAGTGGATGTAACGCAAGTTTCTATTTTCTTCCGAGATCAACATTCAACCAAACACAACTTCCATTGATCCAGCGGATGCTTATGATTAATTGGACAGGTATGTGTATGAATATATTTTTCATAAAGTTCTTTTCTTTTTTCCTATGATATATAGGAACTAAATGTTTTTGAAAGAACGCGATAATCGAAATATTTTCCTGAGTCTCTTGCGTTTACTGAAACAACCCCATTGAGCGATGAATAACTTCCCCTCTGCCAGGTTCCATCACATGAAACAGCTATATGTGTTTTTTTACTAATCGTTTCCTTCAGATCTAAATTTATTTATAAATCTTTTTTACAAATTCTTTGGCTGCATTTTGCATTAAAATATTGGCAACTTGCTTATATGCCGATGAGAATTATTTTTCTTGCATGTCGTTAAATGCTTTAGCGCTCATGGGCGGTGTTAAATTCATACACCCGCAAAAGCTCAATAAAGCTGTATGTCCTTTACCAATGTCTGTCGTTAACAAGACTGCACGATTTGTATTATAACATATACACCATTTAATACTTTTAATAAATTGAAAAACTTTTTATTATCTATAATAATACCGTAGTTCGTGAGTCTGTGACGCACCTTCATACCTGGATTTAAACAGACTAACCAATCGTTAATTAGTCGTTAATTTTATTTACATTATGAAGTAGCGGTAATGCACATTTCCTCGTCAACAATTAGATCGTAATGATTATAACAATGTAGAAAATTTTTATTGGTTAATTTTAACAATAATATTACAAACATTCGACATTATACGTTTTTGATTGGTTTTAAACACTGGGGAAATCTGGACAACAATAGAACGCACATGGTGAAGAGGTATTTAGGACAAAATTAATAACAAACCGAAATTCGTGCTTTCAACAAACTGATATTTGTTTATATATAGTTGATATATAGTTTGTTAAATAATTGTCTTTATTTGATTTAAAAAGACTTTTTTTAAGGTTGCCACAACCTAAAATGCTATGTGAACCAATTAGCAAAATCTGGTAGTTTTTAAATAATTTCGTAAGCAAATTATGTATTAATATTATTATTCTGACGCATTTGCTACTTAGAGTATTGTAGCTATTTAATTCTCAAGTTCTTTTCGAAATATTTTTGCAATTACCGTAAAGAAATTAAGATATTCCAATGCAAACGCGGTTTTGACGTTTAAACGATATCGTTCACAAAAAGATAAAACAAAAAATTATGGAAAAAAATATAAAATCAATATATAAAGTTTAGCGAAAACATGGCATGCTTGTTTGCAAGCCAAAGTTATAATAATAAATAAAAAAAAACAATAATAATAATAATAAAACTATGCGTTAGCCGGGAATCGAACTCGGAACAGATGAAAGGGATTCTTGTATGTTACCACTACACTATCAGCGAATATAAGAATTATCATAATTCCATATATTAAATTTGTATCTGCAAAAAAGAAACTGGAACAGAATTCAACAAACAGCAAACTTTTTTACGCTACCAGCGATTAATATACAATAAAACTGTAAACAGAAATAAATTCTCTGTCGACAGTATTGAAATTAGAATTGATATTTTAAAACAATTTTTAAGACACTAAATCATTTTATTTACTATATTACTATATTTACTATATTATACACCTTGTCTCGTTTACCAAAATAAGCTTCATGCAAAGCTATTTACCTTTTCTAACGTGAGACACCCATCCTGGTTATATTTTACTGAAGTACAAGACTTCTGATTGTACTGCCTGATCACTAAAAGACTGACTTAGTAGTGGTAGTTCTAATCCAGCACATTAACATACCAAGTATGTCCGTAAATGACTATCAAAATATGGAGCTTAACCTTAGTAATTACAACACGCAGCCCAACTGAAATATTGTCGTTGGCTCTTTGCTAGTAATACAAACCTACCTATCTGCTACCAAGGATCTGTATAAAAATCGTTTTAGTAGCTTGAGATCGGTAATGGAAAAGTAGAGTTTAATTAATAACAAATTTTATGTAAATGGTTTATAATCCACTCTAATAATATTTTTAAAATTTGCTACTACTTTTGTTATAATTCTTATTTATTTTTCAAAGCTCTTCCATCCATATTAAATGTTACTCTGTATGTACGCAAAAGCAAAATATAATCTAAGTTAAGAAATAAAACGAAAAACCAAAAAGTTGGTCTATGGAAGAATTTTATAAAATTTTTTTTAAATTTTTTATATAATCAACCTCCATCCACAACGAAAATCCTGTAACTAATAAATTGGCAAATAAATTTTCGGAGCTCAATGAATTTCAGAAAATTTCAAACAGTAAAATAAAATTTAAAATAGAAAATAAATATCATAAATAGATATCTCAGAATTCGCCACAATAACCAAATGAATGTTTATTTGCATATAATAATGATTTTATTTATTCACGAAAATATATTTTAAAACATTCGCAATATTTATAAAGTTTTCTCACCATCATTTTAAATCTTTAAGCGAACCTAAAGTTTAAGATTAATTTTGTGGCTATACACTGCAATGAACCTACCAAAGATCAAGAGTTTTATTCCAAGAATTTTATGCAATTCATTAATTCAGCCTCATTTTGACTATGCTTGCATGGTATGCAAATATTAATAAAGCCTTAAAAACAAAACTTCAAACTGCACAAAATAAATGTATTAGGTACTGTCTTATATTGCGAAACAGAGAGCATTTAACAATAGATCACTTTCAACGAATAAATTGGCTTAATGTAAACGACAGATTTGAG
>JAUZNK010079066.1:0-13359 GCA_035046665.1 Euphysa ruthae | reverse complement strand
CAACATATATCATTATTTTCAGAGTTGCGCAATTGGCTTTCGCAATCCAAGTGGAAATTCTGTTGTCGAGCGATAACGCTCGCGTCATTTACTTCACGCGTGCTTTTATCTACTCAGGAGGTTATTTGCTTATGGCAAGGCCTGCTTTTATATGTTAAGAAAGTCACCTTTGAAATACAACTTGTAAGGGGCTCAGAATAAAGTGAATGATTTTACACTTAGTTACAACCTACCCCGTTCCTTTTCAGGTAGCAAATCATCATCATCAAATCCCTAAAAAAAATCAGTATAAACCAATATTAACCTTAACAACAATAAAAGTAAACCATTATGATTATCAATACCATAATTAAAAAAATCAACTAAATAACTCTCAAAATGACATTTTCTACCAACGGATTTAGCAATGAAAGGGAGTTTGCTGGAACAAAACAGGGAAGACATTTTAATTCCAGCATCCTTAAACATTAAAATATAAACAGGAAAAATATTTTTAATTAAAAAAGTGTTAGTCACTATCAAATTTGATCTGTTTCGACATATAGCTTTGTTAAAAAAATTATCCACTCCAAAATATTTATTTTACATTCTCATAACACCCCCTGAACTTATTAAATTCATACCAAGCCAAGTATCTCTCTAGAGTGCTTGTGATTTGCGCTGATCAGGCAATTTCCAATGATCAAATTGGCGCATGTTAATTATCAACAAAAATTTTTATTTCTAGTTTCTGATGAAAACAAAATCTTAAAGCCTATTAAAGAAATTTAACAGTAAGCCGTGAAAAAATACCATCTGTGATGGTCCTCTAATTTTAATAAAATTACTATTCTTAACTTAAAAAAAATTTTTGAAAAAATAAAATGGTTACAGAAACAAAAGCATGGGGGTTTTTTAGAACACCCCAGGCTTCCGCAGACGTCTAACAAAACAAACTTTTGAAATTTTTTTGAAATAAAACTTAAAGTTAAATATAAAATATACCTCAAACTCTTCTTCATCATCGCTCTCACCAAAAATATCAGCAATCAAATCACCAGCATCTTCCCTAAATCGAAGAACATATTTCAACATTCAAACATTCAAAATTTATAACTCTAAGCTCATTAAGAATTTTTTTAAAAAGCTTACAGAAATGGAAAATTTCAAGAAGATAAAAAATTAAAATTTTTACAAAAAAAAAAACACTTTTTGGTTGAATTATTAGAAATTTATTCTTTTCTAACTACACTCAACAGCACAAAGAACTAACGTTTTGAGAATATTCAAAACTTTTATGCATGTATAGTTATATATGTCAGATCCAAAAATAAAAATTTAAAAAACTGACATGACAAAAAATTAGGATAACAAAAAGAGCAAAAATCAAAAAGAGTTCAAACACATCTATTGTGAAAATAAAGACTGAGTCTTACTATAAATCTATGCTGGCATAAGATTTCTAAATGATTGAATTATGTATTAAGGTATTTTTACTGAGAGTAACTTTTAGGTGAGATAAATTCTCCCAGCCCTTGCTATCATGGAAACCGAAACTAAAATAACTATAGTTATTGAAATTTTTTGCGGAATTTTCAAATGATGCCGTTATTTATACTGAAAGAGTTCGCTGCAAACTTTCTAAATAAGTTTGAAGTGTTATGAAATCAAAAGAATGTTGTTCAAAAATTCAAAAAGACATCTTGTTGTAAATAAAAATTTAATAATATATGTGGAAAATATTTTGAAAATAAATTCTGTAAGTTTGGTCTAGACGCCCAAAGTCAGTAGCTGACATGAAAACATATAATAAGTTCTATTTTCACAAATATTGACAACTCTTCAATAAAAAAATAACCTTCAAAATAATTAGGGAAGGTTTTCTAGCCAGAGAGTACATCCACAAGGAAAAAAGGAAAAAATTTTAAATGTTTTTAAACAAAACCAATCAATAAAATATTTAATGATCCAATTAGCAAGTCCGTATGACTAATATGAATAATCCGTATGATTATGGTATCTATACATTACTGAATTAAAGCCAGTAGCACAATTTTTCGCATTACTAACATTACCAATAGAAATATATGCAAGATAACTTGTAGGAGTTTTCCTTTCCAGAAAAAGTGTAAGGTGAAAAGACAAAAAGAATTTGCTACAACTAAGTAGAAGGCCCAATAATAAAATAATTCAAATCCAAAATCGTTTTACAATATGGATAAAAAAATATTAAGCCTTGAATAAATTATCAGTGCTATTTCATGTTAAAATTACCAGTGGCATTCCATGTTTATCACACTGAATAAGTTCTATAAAAAATTTTAATAGAAAAATGTTTATTTTTTTAACATAACAACTCATGATTTGATATTATAGAATGGCCATCTGTTAAATCATTATAAAATCACCACATTGATAACCACCCAGTTACCTATTTTCATTATATTTTTATTATATTTTATTATTATAGTTATTCTATGTGGTAACTAGGTAACTAGGTAACTAGGTAACTATGTCATCTACTTAAGCTTCATGAAAAAACTTTTTAAAAATAATGAATGAATTTTGACAAAATCCCAAAAATGTTGTTTCAGTGGAAAAATAATCGATAACTGGGCCCAGTATTGGAAAAAAAGCGTTTTCGACAAGTAGTTGTTAAAGTCAATAGATGTCCACTATGATATCCTAACATCAAGCAAAATTAAACAACGATAATAAACAAATTTTAAGAAAAATTGCCTAAAATTACCCGGTTTAGGCATATTCAGGTCCAATATCGAAAAAAAAAATTTTTTTTAAATGACTTAAATTTTATTGTTCTTACGTGATTCCCTAGCAAACCACAAAATCCAATGCATTTATTTGGGGCTGTTTGATGAACATATTTCAAGAAAAATATGATTTTTATGCAATAATTTGGGGCCATCTGAAAAAAAAATCAACATGCTTACTTATCTTCAGCGTCTTCTTTCTTTTCTTCAGAATCAACTGAAACTTGTTGCTCTTCTTCACTTACTTCTAAACAAATAGAAATTTAAAAATAAAATACTTCTAAATAAAATGTTATTTTCATTTTCATGGAGAGAGTGTTGTTGATTTGAAGTTTATTTTACATAGATAAAGTGCTGTTGTAAAGAGTGCCTTTTTAAGGGGACGATGCATGTTTTAAAGTTTTCATAGACAGAGTGATGCTGGGAATAACATTTTCTCATGGAGCCATTGTTGTAACAAAGAATTACTGCTTTATTATTTAAGGAAGGGTTTTTTAAGGTTATTTATGGATTACTATAATTAAGCGCATGCTTCTTATAAGCATATGCCTTTAGCCTACAGACAAAAATTCTGCACTAACAACAATAAAAGAGCAAATTAATGAATTGAACTTATCTCAAGTTAATCAATGCATTTCGCTTTTATTAAATATTCTCAGAAATTTTCTTTTTTCATTTTTTCAAATTAAATTACCAAGTAATTCTAAAACAATATGTAAATCATAACAAAAAATTATGTTCTAATTTTGTGCTCTATTTTGTAATATGTATAAAATAACTAAAACAATATGTATATCATAACAAAAAATTGTGTTCTAATTTTGTGCTCTATTTTAATACCAATAGAAGATCTTTTCTTTCATTATAATTGTTATTCTGAGAATTATAAAACCCCAACCACACTATCCATAACACTATGATCTAAAAATAACGATTAATTGCTACATCTCATTCACATTTGATGGTCTAAATAAATTTAAAACAGTGTAGGAACACTCCACTCATCGTGTACGTCCAATTTAAATAAAAGTGAAATTTTAGGAAAACACTACCCAAAACTCACAAAATTTAAATAATCTACGTTTTATTATTATTAAAGGATGAAAAAAAATTTCTTCATCAGACATACATCAGAAAAAAAATTCCATCCACAATACAAGTACTTACCAAACGTAAACAATAAAAATATTTTCATATAATCCTCTATCATTTTTTATTTCATCACTGTTATAAATCCAACCCTTCATAAAAATGTAACTAATGAGATTTCTGCTCGCATAAAACCTCAAAGCTTCTCATTTTGATTAATAAGCCTACACCCTCAAATTCTCATACTATGATAAATAAACCCCCAACATCAAATCTTTGTAAACCCTTGATGAAATTTTTTATGAAATTTATAGTTTTAATGCTAACCATAGAAATTAAAATTTCTACCTGTTTCAGTGCCAGTTACTTTGACTGAAGCTTCTGTTGTAACATCTCTAGTAATTTCTGTTTCTATTTCTGTTTCTACTTCTGTTTCTACTTCTGTTTCCACTTCTGTTTCTACCTCTGTTGTTACATCTGATGTAATTTTTGAAGGAATTTTTCGTTCTTCTTTAGTTTCTACATTAAATTTTTCACTATCAAGAGATTCGACATTTTCTACAATATTCAATTCACTACTATCGTTCTTCAAAATATCATTAATAATTGCTTCAGTATGTGGTGGCACAACACCTTCATCAATATCACTGAATGGTGATATTGGCAGTGCCTCAACTTCCACATCTTTTACAGTCTCAGGCAAAATTTCCGTAGTAATAGTAGGTGGAATCAATTGATATCCACTGTCATTTGAATCTTCATCAAAGTTTAATTCATTATCACTTTCCTGTGTGGGACTAAATTTCCCTTCTTCCATTTCTTCTTCTTTTGGTGACTCATCCTCATCATCGCTTATATCATCAAATTTATTTTCATTTATATTTTCTTCTGCAGGACTTACAGCTTCAAATGTTTCACCACCAGGATCAGAACTTGGACTTATAGGTTCAAAGGTCGGAGCAATTTCTTCTGCATCGTCAATTTGTTGTGGTGGACTAATAGGTTCAAATTCGTCACTTTCGTTTGATACATTTGAATTTTGATCATCATTTAATATAGGTTTTATTTCTTTGTGTGCAATGACACCACGTGTAGGTAGTTCAGGGACATTATCATCATCAGAATCAATGTCAGAAAAATTTAATTCATTGTCTTCATCATCAGGAGCTGATGCCATTTGTTTACGCTGCTGAAATAAAATCAATTAAATATCATTATAAACTGATTCAACTTCTGTTTTCTCTGAGTTACATTAAAACAATGTATTTCTTTTGTGACTTTTTTTTGGAAAAGTTTATATTTTCTATTCACTATTCTTGAAATACACACAAATTTTCATGACCGTGACGTGAGATTAAAATGAAAAATTATATTTTCACCAATATTGTATTGCCTAGTCACTAAAAATACAATCAACCTGATAATCAAAATATATAGTATTCTATTTAAAAAGCCAAATTATATCCAAATGAATTAAGTTAAAAAAATGCTGATTTCAGGTGGTACCCCAAGTCCAGTATCAACAATATAAATTTAAACTTTTCACAACAATAATATTGACAGCACTACACTGACAGTAAACTAAAAACTTGTAGCAACCCTATTTTTTCCATAAATTAAATTCAGTAATATTTAAAAATTATTAGAAGATTCAAACATTAAAAACATCTCAATTTTGAGAAAGACTAAAAAATTTTTTCCATGGCTATACCTTGCTCGCAAATTCTGCTTTACAGCACACTCTGTACTAAGCACAAAACTGAAATGAACTTTTTTTCTTACATGGTTTAAGTGATTTAAGTGACAAGAGATATTAAATCCAGTAAGAAAATGGTGGATTAATCATGTATATCTGAAAATAACAAATCTTCATCAAATTCTTTGTTTATGGAAATTAAAGCAGGTAGAAGTGAAAAGTGATCAAGAAAAAACCCCTACAACTAAAATATAAGAATACAATAATAATTTTTTTAAGAAACCCAGAAACAGCTATAAGACCCTACCATAAAGACAACAACAAAACACCACAACCAGCAACAGTAAAAAAACAAAACAACACTCCAGAAATTTAATTTAAGTGATTTTTCCAAAGTACGGGCATACTTAAACTTTAATGGGACTTGTGGAAGAAAATGACATTTGTCTCTGCAATATTTCTTTCTTTTTGTTAATACACTGATAACTTTTTTTTAATAATTCACTCTAATTATGATGGAAACATGGTGTGTAAAAATCAAGTACACCCCAGAAACTCCAAAATAGCAAGCTATTATTTTTAAAAAAATTGTTTACATTTGATTCATGTAACCTTTATGATATCAGATATCAATAACATTTAAAAAAACCATTTTATAGAGTATAGTTGGTCGCTCAATTTTTTAAATGTTTAAATATTATTAAAATAACATGTTAAAAATATGCTATAGATGACTATTAGTAAATAAACGTTCAGAATTCTTCCTATTATAAATGCATTTTATAACTATTCATTACTCTAAATTTATTTCATATTTCTGTGATTTAAATCCTAATAAATCATATGGCAATCACAGTGAGAAATCTGAAATCAAACCATTTGTTCTCCTGTTATAACCTACTGTTATTTTTTGTCCTTTTCCAGATACTTAAAAAAATTTAAATGCTATCTAAATCCTACTCTGTAAAATCACATGGCAATCACAAAATGAAAAACAATGAAATTTGAGCAAATGTTGAGGCTTTTTATCCTAAAAACAAAAATTGTTTTGAGCCTTCCAGACCATCCCAATCGTAATAAACATTGACTTTTATAGTAAAAAAAAATAGATTTTACCCAAAGCTTATAAAAGATAGGTAAAATTTTATAGTACAATCTTGTTGTCAGCCAAAAAAGGTACCTGCTTTGTAACTTAATAACATTGGATCATGGATAAAACCAAAAGAGTGCTATATAAGTTAGAAACCCAATATTTAAAATTCTAAAATGGCACAGCCCTCAAACTTTAACAGCTAAAAATATGATCTTCTAGCACATAAAAGTCTTAAAAATCCAGATTATTTGAGCTTGGTTCCAAAGGCGAACGATTTTTGAATCTCCTTCAATTCCATCTTAAGTGACTAACCTCTGGCATTTTTGGACAAATCACATGTTATGAGCCTACATTCCTAAAGTTCTGACTTCAGATTGGATTGAATCAATTTAAACATGAGTTAAACACTAGATGTAATAGATGTAGATGTAATATTCATTTTGTTTTATATTCAAAGTGAATGCAGATCTTTTGGGTCAGATGTCAAATCTGAAAACTTGGTAACAGAATTTGAATTTTTTTAAAGATTTTCTCCCTAAACCAAAAATTTTGTATGAGCTGGTGGGGCAAGGGAATTCTTCTTTTGCAAGAACATAAAAACTTGACGGAAATTCTAAAAATGCATATTTAAGAGTTTAGTGGTTAGAGGGTCACCCTGAAAACTTTCAAGGAAATATAGAAATATGAAACTCCAGTCACCAAAATTACAAATGTGGAATTTTTCTTCACTATCAGCTCTTCCTCAACAGACGAATCTTTGTGCTGAATTTCAGATAATTTCCAATCATATTAGGATTTCTATGTCATGGCAAATACATAGGTATATAGTGCTCATATATGAACAACTAATAACTGTTAAGTCCAACATTATCTAAACCTATTCACGGCCGTTTGACGTCAGTGATTTCTGGAAACGATCTCTCAGTTCAACACAACAATTTGTGAAATTTGACCATTCTTATACTTTTTGATATTGTAATAGCTTGAGTTTAATTCATTATATTTAGATGGTGTAAAAGGCAAAAGAAAGACGAATGATATTAAATGTTAATAAATAAATATTTGAAACTGTTACTGTATTCATTGCAACAAAAACCCAATTTTAGCGATTTCACAAAAATACTACCTTCACAGAAAATGCTCAAGCAACTTTGTTTTTAATGATATCGCTCTAAATTTTTTTTTACTGTTTCGAGAGAGGGTTGGAGTTTAGTTTGTCATTTTCATGCTTTGGTTTAATTGCACGGAGGTAGTCAGTGATAAATCCAAAATAAAAAAGTAACAAGTCTTTCTGTAATTTTCATGATTGCACGCAATGTTTTTTGAATTCCCCATTTCAATGACATTACAAAACAGGTCTTTGCAATTATATGAAGAGTATTATATTCCAGCTGTTTTTAATTTTCAAACCCCCTATATTTACTCAATTTCATGGATGAAGCTGGCTTCGATTGCTCAACTGTAATTACAAACATAATAATACCGCTGTTAAAATAAGCGAGGCAACGCTTGGATAAGTACGAATGTTCTGATTTGTTTTTTCTTTTCCTGTGGAGATCGATGCAGTTTTACGAGCTAAATGTTTTCTTATCCTTTAATTGTTTTTTTGTCAAAAAAAGATTTTATATTAATTTTTGTCATAGAACCTTTTCATTAATCGCTAAGTGTTTTCTTAAATTTAATTGTTTTTATTATCAAGTATTTTTACCGTTAGCTAAGTTTAATTGTTTTTATTGTCATGGAAAGATTTCTTATTCCATTTGGTCAAAGCTGGAATCCCACTTGGTCAAAAGAAAATTTTGATCTGTTGCCTGCTAACTCAATAAGTTCTTTAGACATATTGATAAATAAGTTGTTCTTTCCTTATTTAAGGATTATTTTCATTCTTCTTATAAGTATTTAGATTTGTTTTTAGTTCATGCTATGCCCTTGCAATCTGTTAATACTATAGGTGCAATAAGTAGGTTTACAGGACTTGTTGATAAGTGCAAGAAACAGAAAGCTAAGCTATGTAAAAATAAATCAACAAAACTTTCCTTGTCAGTGCTTTTGTCAAAACCATTTTTTTTTCCAACTCTTTTTTTTCCAATTTCTTTGCCAGCAGCAGAAATTTCTTTACCAGCAGAAGAAATTTCTTTACCAGCAGAAGAAATTTCTTTACCAGCAGAAGAAATTTCTTTACCAGCAGAAGAAATTTCTATACCAGCAGCAGAAATTGTACCAGCAGCAGCAGAAATTTGTTTACCAGCGGCAGCAGAAATTTCTTTACCAGCAGCAGAATTTTCTACTTCAAGAATTTTTTTGTTAATGATGTAAATTCTGTAGTGGAAGCGGATCAGCAGAAAACTGCTGCTAAGCGTGCCAAACTTGATCACCTGTTTTACCTTTTCTCTGAGAAAAAAATTAGCCGTCAATCTGCTGAGATTTCTAATCTTAAAGCATTAGTTAACAAACTTTCTTCTGAAAACAGGAAGTTAATCAAGATTGTTGAGAAACAATGCAGTGAAATAAATTATTATTTGTCTGAACTGTCTATCAAGAATACTGAATTAAAAAAGCTGTCTCAGAAGATAAGTGGGGTACAAGAATCAAGATCTTGTTTGCAAAAGCAGAAAGGTGGTACTCTTAGTGCACTACGCAGGTCTCAGCAAAATAACGTTTTAAGTCACGAGAGTGAGTCTAATTTCACAGGTCACAGAATTTGTATTACTGAATATTCTGAGGAAGAACCTAATTTTTTTAAAGGCCTAGAGTACTTTGATCCTAAATCAGATAAAAAAACAAGTGGTAAGCCCAGTATATTTGTCAAAATCCCGAGAGGTAAACCTAATTCCTTGGTTACAGCAAAACAGGTAAGTAGCAGAGCTTCTCTTGGTCTTCGTATTCTTAATCTTATTTCAGGTTATGGACACAACTCTTTTAAAACTGTCTGCATGGATGATAAAGCTGAAATTATAGTCTTGTTGAGTGCGATTATCCAAAAAGAAGAAGGACTTTTCCGGAATGCTCTCAGTTGTAGTGGTGCAGGCATAGATGTTATAAAGCAGTTAAGTGTCGGTGAGTCACTTAATGTTTATTAAGAATGTCAAACACTTCTTCTGGAAGCAATATTACGTAAGTTGGGTGTAAATTGTTTTGCTATTGATGGGAAAATTAGGAAACATCACAACTTTCTCACTAGTCATGTTTCAGAAGACAATATTCTGGTCACTAAGGAGGTTCTCACGCATTGTGGTAAGGATAAGAAACTAAGTAGGGTAGCGGTACTTAGGTGTATGCAAATAATTAGGGTAGCGGTACTTAGGTGTAGGCAAATAATTTCATTGAAACGGTATGTTCTGACATGATAGACAAGAACCCAGAGTTGTTTGCTAACCTTAAAGAGGATATTTGGTTGAGCTTTGGTGGAGATAAAGCTTTATGAAGTTTCATTTTGAGGTTATCAAGGCTGGTTTGTCAGGTTCTATCTATGATGTGCATATCTTTTCTCTATATGAAGGTGCTGATAGTCATGTGAACATGAATAAGGTTTTAGAGCCTTTTAGGGATGATATCTTAAAGATCCAGCATTCTGACTTTAGGCTTTGTGGGCGCAAGGTAAGGTTGTTTTTGTCAGGTGATTTCCATTTTTTATATGATTGCTTAGGTCACTAGGGGTCA
The DNA here is from genome assembly GCA_035046665.1 of Euphysa ruthae. Taxonomy (NCBI): domain Eukaryota; kingdom Metazoa; phylum Cnidaria; class Hydrozoa; order Anthoathecata; family Corymorphidae; genus Euphysa; species Euphysa ruthae. The sequence continues at coordinate 3,071 of JAUZNK010079066.1, read as the reverse complement.
TCTTCCAGTTATGCCAGCTCTAAGGATATGGTTGAACTTTCTCATCTTAGACTCTATGGTGGGAGACCCCACACACCCCAACATTGTGGTGCAGAAATTAGGCTTAGGACTCTTTCAGATTTTGAGGAGAGCTACAATGAAAACATTTGTGATGATAGGAGATCGGGGAATATGGCAAAGGAAGGGAAAGACCATGAATCTGTTGTCAGTCATGTAATTTTTCCTATAATTTCGTTAGATAACATTGTTCCACCTGTATTGCATATTATGTTAGGGATCACTTTACGATTGTTCAACATTTTGTTGGATCAGGCCAAGATGTTAGACCAAAGGGATGGGGCAGGTGCATTAGATTCTCACAAAATCAAGGAATTGGAGGAAGCTAAAAAAAGCCTTTCAGAAAAGGCCAGGTGCTTAGCAGTATCTACATTGATCTATTAAACTATAGAGATCGTATAGATGTTGTAATTTCACAAAATAGAGCTGAGGTTGACAAAATATCTCGTTGATCAGATAATCGTAAAAAGAGTCGCAAGAGGAATGAAAATTGTTTGTCTTTATTTTGTGTTATTTCGCAGTATGATACAAACATAGACTAGGCAGAGTGTGGACAGTGTGAAAAGTGGATGCACAACCTTTGTGAGGGAATTTCGAAGGAGGAGAAAGACATCTTTAGCACAGATGATTTCTACCAATGTCTGAGTTTCTCTGGCGTATTAAATATCAAAGATCACATTGCTGATAGATTTGACACTGTACGAGTTAAACAAAGGCAGGTAGATAATGATGTGTTTGCATTGCAGGATATTTGTGGGTTGCGACAGTTGGAAACAGATCGAGTTATAAGAATCCGAGAGAAGTGTCTTAATGTCATCCTAGATGAAAGCTGTGTGGTTCGTCAGGCTTATCATGGTAATGTATTTGTTGGGAACCACTGTAAAATTGTTTTAAAAAATTATTACTATTTATGTAGTGTCCTCGATGATGCTCCTACTCAAAAAGCAAATATAGCTGAGGCGTTCTCTTACTTTAGCGAGGCCTGTCATTTTATGCTTAGGAAAGCCTTTTTAAGTCACTGTGACATCAAATGATTAGATTTTTTGTGCACTAAGTATGGTGAGAGATTTCCTGTCCTTTTTCCGGGGATAAATATCACACGAAAAAAGCATGAGTTCATTTTTGATATATCACGATTTGCTTATCGCTATCGTACATTAGAATTATTCAGTGAAGAAGAAGGTGAGAGTTTACATTGCTCAATGAACCAGCATCTTCGGCAATTGGCGTGTATTTGAGATCGTGTCCAAAAACTCTCGCTTGCAGTTCAGCGCCAAGAACTGCAAAATAAGTCAGACCGTAGTCTCTTAGTCTGAGACAAGCGTAAGTGTGAGTGCTCTGGTTTTTTTTCTGCTGGTGTTTGCTCCAAGTGTGGTTCTTGCTCTAATCAAAAGGTTTAAAAAATATATAACTAAAATAAGTTTCACAACTTCTTTTTTCCTCTTTATTTTGTTTGTTTAGTAAAACGAAAATTTTGTTCTTTGTTCCTATTTTTATAAAAACGAAAAATTTGTTCTTATTTATATTTTTGAGCAGATTGCTTAGATCAGATCTTTAAAATTTTTAACTGAAATAAGTTTCACAATTTCCTTTTTCTTATTTTGTTTGTTTAGAAAAACGAAGTTGTATTACTTGATCATATTTTGTTTGTTTAGTAAAATGAAAGTTTTGTTCCTTGTTCCTATTTTTATAAAAACAAAAAATTTTATTATATGTTCCTGTTTTGTTTCTTTATAAAAATGAAAATTGAAGCTTTTCAAAGCCGTTTACTTTGTCAGGAATTATTTTGTCTATCTCATATTATAAGCATTTTAGTGGAGACTATACCAAAAAATGCAAAAAATAAATCATCTCCGCATCAAAAAGCTGTGTTGAGTAAAAACATTAATTGGGAGCAGTACCAGAATGAATCAAATATTTTAAAAGTACCCCAATTTTAGGGGCCTGGGTCCAAATGTCCTAATTTGGGCATTTTGAGTTTATAATACTATTTTGTTGATAATTGAATATATACAAAACATTCAGTAAACTTTAATACTTCATTGGATGTGTAATTGGGACAGTTCATAAAAAATGACATTTTCAGATATTTTCAAATATTATGTGAACAGTAATGATGTTAAAATTTTCAGGGATTGTGACACGTAAAAAACGATTATCTTACTTCCATTTCAAATATGAACTTAATTTAAAGGTGGTAGCATTTTAAAGATTTTTATAACATGCCCAACAGTCATCCTTAATTGAAAACATTGCCAAGGTTTTTCCAATGAAATCATCTTTTTATTGCTCTGCAATAACTTCTTGGCATTTTATTTTATTAAAATCTTGATAACGTACTAGGAAAATTTCCCAATGGAAAATTTCTCCCTGGAAATACTTACAATCAGTTCCTTTCTGGAAAAATCTCAGACCTCTGGTTTTGTAGAAATTGTAAAATCTTGCCCTTTTCAAATCTGACTAATTCTGAATTTTCTAAACTAACTTCAAAAATTTATTCTGATCTGTCAGAAAAAATCCCAACTAATTTTAAATTTATGTCTAATGTTTGTCCTTGTTGCAGTAGGAAAATAAGTAACAATAAACCAAACAAGGCACTAGCATGTGTTCAATGTAATTGTCTTGTCCACAAGAAATGCTCAGGAATCAAACTACATGACCTCATCACTCTACCCAAAAAACATTTTACTAATTGGAGATGACCAGTGTGCTATAGTCAAACATTCCCTTTCCAAAATTTACATATTGATGATCTATTAAAACTTATTACTTTTAATTCTGAGTATAACTGTAAATGCAAAACTAGGAATATATAATAGAAACAATGTATTTAAGTATGGTGGTGATACACATGAAAATCTCAAATATGGCCCAGATATTGATAAAATTATTCAACAGTCTCTTAATAATAACATTAATTTTGACTATTACTCTACACATGGTTTTCATAAACTCAACTATCAAAACAAAAATAAGCCCAAGAAAAACTTCTCAATTTTTCACACCAACATTGA
>JAUZNK010079055.1:0-13360 GCA_035046665.1 Euphysa ruthae | reverse complement strand
GAATTGTACTTTTCGATATTATTTGTTGCTTTTTATGTAGTTTAAGTATTTATAATTACTCTTATAGTATTTTTAGACTGTTCAGTGGTGATTTTTATAATAAAAATTATGTGACCTCGGGATCCCTTTAAAGTGTATAATATAATATCTGGAATATCAACATAGTTTTCTTCTAAATTTAATAAAAAATAAAATTCCCTCAAAATATTTATTTCGTAATTGTTTTTTCAGGTATGATTTTGAATGGTTAGATTTACTTAAATGCTGTGAATTATGCAGAATGATAAGTGAGATAGGAAAAAATAAAACTAGCATATCGAGTTTAAACTGGTATATAAAAATTCCACTATATTATTCTGAGCGCATTAACGCCATTTTTACAATAAGATGATGAAATTAACTTTAATCGCTTTAGCTTTTTTACTTTAATATTACGGCACTTCAATCTCATGTAAACACCCCATAATTATTGGAGAGGAAAATTTTGTCCTTTCAACCTCATTGCTCTGAGGTTGAGCGTCATAACAATGCTATAGGTTACGTGACGTGTTTTTTGAATAGGTGAATTCTATTAACCGAAGAACCAAAGTATCATTGTTACCTAGTTTAATACTATTTATAATGCATTGTATCATCCAATAAAATTGCAATCTAGCGATTAGTGTTTTGTCATACAAGAAAATGCTCATGGAAAACAAATTTTCATGATGAAGTGCCAATCTAATTTCTTCAAATAAACATTGCATAAATTAGGAGGTAATGTCTTTAGAATATTTATTATTCATGAAAAAAAATCAGAAAAATAAAATATTTAACAACAAAACGACTAATTTTTAAGGTTTTTAATGGATCTAGCAGATTTTTCTTTTTTCTTCTTTTTTTTTTTAAATGTGGGTGTAGCTAACTTGGCTTTAGTGTGAAGAATAAATATACTTGAAAAAGTTTAGCTTTATGTTGTCTGGTTGATTAAAGTTTTAAAACGTTTTATTCCCTTTTAGTGCACACCATGCTGTTTCTATCCAAAATTTCTTTTCTCTATTTCATTGTTCTGAAAAGTATCATTTATGCAAAATATGATAAACTTTTTTGAAGATATCATGAAACGTACCTTTGACTTCAAAATAGAATTCCTTGAGATTATTTGATAATCTCCTAACTAATCGATCTCTTTTAAAATTCTAAAGTGAAGTAATCAACATTTTGTTTTTTTGTTAACGATATTGGCAATTAATTAAAATTTTATAAAGGGTTCTCTTCCAGGACCTAAAACTCACGTACGCCAAAAAATGAAGCAATATATTCAACGGAAGCAGTCAGAGGAAGTTAATTATTTTCATGAGGTTTTTATGCCATTTTTTCTCTATTATTAGTAAGATAAAGTCTTGTAAAATGTTGCCTGGTGTTTCCAGTAATATATGAAACCAGTGATCAAAACGATTTAATAGGCAATGATACAATATTTTGTGGATATAATATTTTGTTTATCTGTAGCTATTTCTGTCTAGGAGTTTAACACTTTTTTGTTTGTCTGGGATTGAGACTTATGTATAAAAATAGATTTGAATACCTATATTACCTGTTTATATCACAAAAGGCAACCTTTTTAAAAGAAAGTCTAAACATTTTTTGGCTGATGATTAACAGAAGAGTGCCAGTTAAGAATTAACCGGTGGAATGTTGGTATAAAATATAAAGTCATTTTAAATAATTATTTCAGCTTTGTATGTAAATTAATATCACCATGGCTGAAGAAATGTATATTACAACTATTTTTATCGGAATCATTTAAAAAAGTTTACATGTTTATTGACAGATAGGTGGCAATTGTATAATCATTTATGTATTTCCAATATACTTGTATTTTTAACGTAGATAAAAGTAGAATAAAAAAAAGTAACTTTTATGACATTGTAACAAAATATATATCCATATATAGAACTGAAGCTTTTGAAGACAAGTTTTAGTGATGGAGACTATTCTTTTCATTTATATTTCCATGATTGCACTTTCTCTAGCTATTTTGCATACACGAGCAGGTAGGTTGTTATTTTGTATACACGGGTAGGTAAATTCCAATGATAATTCTTACTTTATTTATTTTTTTAGATTAAATAAAATTAATTGAGAGATAACAAAATTTCAAAATATAAAAATAATGGAACAATAGTGATATCGAAAATTGCATCAGTTAGATCATCTGCTTAAATTTGGTAATAAAGAAACTTTAAAGACATCTAAATATTCAAAAGAACCGGCAATGAAAAATAAATCAGACTTAATTTGTTGACTCTAAAACATTAGTATCAAACTAAAAGTAATTTTTCTCGGAATCTTCCCACCTCTTCACCTCATCAGAATTATTAACGATTTTCGAACTCTCACCTATTGGTGTCAGAAACCAAAGTCTTAACCGCTCAGCCAGGTAAACGTAAGGGTAATTAAAAAAATAGAGAAATCAAATTTGAAGCACATCCTACATATTTAAAAATGCACCTTTTTTAAAACGAATGATACCATGTCATAATATTCGACAAACTTTTTCTTCGTTTCATACACTAAAAAAGATACTCTCGCGTTCACAAGAATCTCTTTCTCTAAATGATAGTTCCGGCGTCGTCTATCCCATTCATGTAAAACTTAACGTTGACTTTTAGAAACCCAAATAAATGCAAGTTATTGGTGCTAAAAGGTTCTAGAAGAGATTATTTAGTTATATAGCTCAAAAACCCTTATTTACTTTATAAACATTGCCCAGACTAATAAAATATGATTTACAATGCAGTTTTTGTCGAAAAAAATACCGTTATCAAAATTGTAAAAAAAAAAAAAAAAAAGTTAGAGAAACTAAAAACGAAAACATTTATAGCTTGTTATGATGATATAAATCAGTAATTGATATTGGTGATTTACGGAAAGTCTCGAGTAGCCATGAATTGAGTTGCATATCAAAGAGACATCAAAATAACTTACGCTTTTTTGCAGATGTTTAGAAGCAGTAGATAATATCCAGAGAATGCCGTTCAAAATCATTATAGCAAACAACTTATTTTTATATCAAGAAAGATATTGTCTTGTCATGAGTTTATCAACTTTATTACGTCTACATTTTGCGAGACAACCTGCAGATTGTCTACCACAATACAACCGTGACAAATTATTTAAACTCATGGCATTATAATTTCATTTAAATTAATTTAAAACATTGACTGATTCTTAAACTGTAAGAATATTAGAATTATAGAACCACTTTTTATAACCATAATAACTTCATGTAGCTATCATTTAACACCTTTTTATGACTTTATAATAAACCGTCATATGTGCAAACTAAAAAGCACGTCATCTATCTAATTTAACGCGCCCTCCCAGAGTCTAAATCAAATTCGTCGGAATGTGCGCGTAGGGTTGGAGCTAAACAACTAAAATTGCTAATATAATGCCGAAAAGGAGTAAAATCTGTTAATTTTTTTATTCCAATTTATTACATATCAATTAAAAAAGTTCTTGAAAAAAAAAGAGAGGAAATTTTAAATATTTTGAGAAGCATTTCTAGCTTGCATCACATCTTTAGAATGTAATTTTTACCCTAAATTTCCATCTAGCAGTAGTATTGGAAAAAAAAAATAATAAAACGGAAAAAAAAAGAAAATAATAATAAAACACTAACATTATACTAGTACTGTACTTTATAAAGATGGGGAGAATGTTTTATTGTTTAGTTAAAACTTATTATTTCAAAACATTCGATAAAAATCCCTTTTTAATGGATTTTAATTTTCTCGAAACTGCACTGTGCATTCATGTTTTAAGCGCTCAAAAGAGTGCAATCCAAGATTATTTAATTTTCGTAAAACTTTTGCGATACATACATGTCAGGGTTAGTCACCATACATTTATAAATGTTCACCGTAAAATTTTTCCCATGTTTAAATGAAAATGACTTTGCTGGCACTTCACAGGTGGATTTATTAAAAATGTTTATTTACCAGCCTCACAAATCGTTTTTAAAAAGGTTAAAAGCTTATTAACTCTTGAAATCCAACTGTATCTTCTGTTGATTTATTCAAAATACCACAAGCAAAGTTTTAAGTTCTATAAGGATATCCATTAAGAACGGATGAATGGTGAATGCAAGGAACCATAATTTGGATATTAAGATTATAAGCAGAATTACCAAATCATTCCTAAATTTATAATCAATTTTTTTAATATCAAGGTTACATATTTTAAGTCTTGAAATTTTGTTTATCGCGCTCTTCCACATACAGATACTAACATGTACAATGCATAAGTGCTAGCAGTTTGATATTTTAACAGCTCTTATCCGAAATCCCAAATCACTAAAATTTAGATGTATTTATATTTGGAATGAGGAACTGGCAACTATTCCAAACTCAAAATCACTAAAAGAATTTTAAGAGTTTATATAAAGATAACAGTTGAAATTGTTACCTCTGTGTTTTTTACTTCGCTATATGTTTTATTCGTTAATCGTATTATATTTTTTGATTTTTTTTTTAGTTGTTTTTTATTTCATTTTTAGTTGCTTTTGATATATTACTTCAACTGATGAATCGTTTACCAATCTATTTCGCTACCTTTTGCTATTACTCTGAGTTACAGAAAAACTAACATCAGTCTTGTATACCGAAGTTTCTCTTTTCGTCTTAAACATGTCGTGAATTATTTTAAAAATAAGAGCGTGTTGCCTAAGTAATTTGTTACAAATAAATATTTTCTTTGGAAAATTCCCATATATAACCCCCAATATTGCTCAGAAGGTTAATAGAAAAAGAAAAATATTCTTTGTTGCAGTAAAAGGTGTAGCACTGGCATTGGTAAAGGTTGAACTCTAAGATTTAAATTCAGTTTGTAGTCACATCACTATGAATAAGAGAAACTACAATTATAATAAAATAGAATTCATCGTTTGAATCTGTCAATTAATCTTACTTACGCTTTATTTTAATTACAGTTTATTTTCTTTCAGGAGGTCCTGCTAAATATCTTGACTTCTTCAACATTGGTAAGCATGCATTGCAATTCATGTAAAATTCACTCGGTACATAAGAAGTTTTATTACATTTTGTTTCTCAATTTGTTTGAAAAATCTCATTACTAATTCCCAAAAGATGCGATAAATATAATTGATTACAACTCAAAAATAATTTGTAATTTTAGAAAAATTTTTTAACTAACCAGTTTTTAAGCAGCCATACACATTTTTTTAGATATGCAACCCAGTTGCTAAGCAACAAGTTAGGCAAATTTTGGGGATAGACTGTGCTAACCTAAGAGACCACAAAGTTTCAAACAGCCATTACCCAGCCGGTTTCAACAAAACATCTTATTTATGTATAAAAAATTTAAGAAGATTTTCTATTATGAATCTTTTCATTTCAACCCATCTTACGTTCGTTTTTATGGAAAGCAACTCTTTTATCGCTTATTAGTTATTGGTGTTCAGTAAACTAGACGAAACGTTGCACAGGAATTTTTTACTTAAACAGCAAGAAATGTCAGCCAAAATATACTTTTCGTACTTAGGCAGCTTTTAGGGCCGTGTGGGAAATAAACATCGTGAAAAGACATTTAATCTAGACCTTTCCAGAAATAATTATTACTTATTGTTATATAGAATTATTATGACAGCATTCTTAAATTATTTGTCTAATCATTAAATTTTTTACTGAATAGTGCTACTTTTTTTAGAATTCTTTTGTTAGTATTTTTTAGAAGGTTATTGTGAAAGGTATTTAAACTGATATTTGAAAGGCTGTTTTATCTTTTTGAAATGACTTGATAGGTCAACAACTACTGTAATATTTTATACTATAAGAGACGTGTACACAGTTACACAATCCGACTTTCATCTTGTGTAGATCGGCAATTCACTACAGCCGAAGCCTATATAATTTTAGCTGCTTTGTGGGCTGAAAGAAATCTATGTTGCTGATAAAAACAAAAGTGAATGTTAAAGAACTCTGCTATATCAAAAATCTGGCAAGAAACACCAAAACAAAACTTCAATTACCTCATAACGTACATAACATACCAAAAAATGTCTCAACAACAAACAGTCAGCAAATTTTCACGTTAGGTATAAAAGTCAAGCTACATTCCGCAATTACTGTTCTGGAATTTTTTTATTGGACAATAATATTTTATGGTATGAGGTTTAAAATAAGTGGAATGAATTCGACGAAATAAATGGTATATAAATAAATAAAATATAAATAGTATGATATTTTCAGGAGAAAATCAAAAAGATTTTGTGAAAAAGACATCAACTATATAAAGTTAACGTTGAATTTTTGAAATTAAAACTTAAGCTAAATGAATGGAAATGGCATTCAAGGCAATAATTTAGTTTTTGTTTTCCAACTGGAAATTAAGTAACAAGAGTCTAGTTAAACTTATCGCAAAATATATGCTTCAATAAAAATTTAGGATCTATACAGCCAGACAAAGAGTAATTAGTTCACATAGTAGATTAGTTCAAAGTGTAATCCTGGAGGGTGTGATAAGCTTCAAAATAGTCATCAGGACGTAAATGTAGTTGTGAGAGACAGAAGCGACAAAAGTAAACCGTTTGAAGAGGTGTCCTTTGGTGGTTTGCTACCGTCTTCTTACACGCTCAACATTTTTTTGCAGTCTATCATTACTAACTTTCCTTTTTTAATGGTATCATTGAAAGGAAGTGTCTACAAATTAATCGGCTGATATCTTCTTTGATGTGATCACAATGTTTCTGGGGGATTTATTGCGTTAGTGCAAAAATCAGCTTGATGTTATGCAACAGGAAATCCGAGCATGTAATGTTGCTGTTGATAACTTGTACATAAACCTTGTGTGGATTTAAGTTGCATTGAAGTATTACGCAAGCTTTTGCAACATTTATAAGTTTTACGAAAGGACTGGATTAAATAGATATGTTTATCCACCACGTCAACTCCGCTCTCTGATTCTACTCAAAAAGTTTCTAAGCTGATGTCAACATCACTCAAATCGAAGGGTAAACAATGTCACCTTCCCAAACATAGTTTTCAGTTTCTATGCTGATATCTCTATCAACCACTTGTCTAACCAAGAAAACTTATTTTTCACCGTGTAGTTATTAGTAGGGGGGAGGGGAGAAGGGGGTGAATGCATATCATCTTTTTCATAGTCTATGAATCTTATGCCTGTAGTAAATAACCATGGACCGCTACGCGGTGTACTCGTCATTTGAAAACAGATTTTATGGACTGCGGTGCAGTCTTCATGAAATAAAAAGAAAGTGGGTTTTCACAAGAATAGTATAAAATAGTAAAAATCAATAGTATAATATCACATAAATTTGCGAGTGAAGTATTTTTTTATACTCGGAGTATGGAAATGTCTTTATGCCCTAGTCACACCTTCCATATCACCCAAACAGGTTGTGGGTTAACGCCAAAGCGCCGGCGAATATAGTACGCTTTGACAAGAATCTGGCATATACATATTGCTCACGCGAAAATATGTTCCTCATTGAAACTGCCCTCGAATTGCCAAAAATTGGGTATGTCTACTCGCTGGATACCATTGCCGAAAAGGCTTTGCACAACCTTTATCTCCCTAATACGGAAATAAAGAAATACCATATTTCATATTGTCGTAATATATTTTCTGCAAACCACAACTTTTTTTCAAGACAATTAAATTAAGAAATTTTTAAACTAGAATCGACTTTTTCTGTTAAAAGAACATGGTTTTTTGATTAAGACGCTGTAATACTATACCACCTTGCTTGTTGCCATGTAAAAGAATTTGATTGGTCAACACTTCCAGAAGTTACACCACAAGCAATCTTTTTGCCAAGAATTAACTCATTATTTAATAACGAAGATTCTTTCAAAAGTTCGCTATAAAAGTTAATATCTTCATCAGTTAAATTAAAATCAGCTTAAAGAATTTGGTAAAATGTTTCTCAAATAGATTGATTGCGACTGCTTTGTGTGCAAAGATGGATTGGAGATCAATAACAAATTTTGAAAGAGCTTACGAATTTTCTTGTCGAAGTTCGTTCGGTCGAGGCTCCCAATTATAAGATTTAACTGGTTTGCAACGTTGGAAGAATAAATAGTATGATGAGGGTGCAGAGTAGGATTCTTCTCTTTTTTTAGCTTTATTCCACCTACAAATGCTGTGGTGTGCCTAAATTATAAACAATAAAACCGTGTTCAGTGACGTAATCACTTAAAAAAAGAAATTCAGTAAAGAAAAAGGTAAATAGTCGTCATGCTCTGACCTACGCTGCAAGATATTTTAAGAAGTATAGCTTTAGGGTTAGGGTTTTAATGCACGGTTATACCTTATCAATTTTATTGCATCTGCAATCTGCGATAATTCATTAGCACAAATGTTGCCGAAAACTTTCCAGAAGTTCCATAATTTAATCTCTCATATAACGTGTTTTGCTTGTAAAAATTTCAACTCCTTTATCTCAGTACTCATTAACCTTTATGGTATTATCAACCAAATTAAGATCAAATCTTGAACAAGTCATAGTCATTCTTTACCCATGTGACTTGTGGTTTCTTTATTCTTAAAATATTTTCCAGTATATGTATTTCATGCGGCTTTTCACAGTACAGTGCGGTAGAAATCTTTAATGATGTCGTTTCATTTGTACATGACTTTCCTTGCAAGTTCTCATGAAAATACTAAATTCCACTTGTTTTTATAATGATCTAGCCATCCTTCTAAATCCTTGAGCTCTTTTTCAAAATTCAACACCTGTCCCTCATATGGTGAATTCTTTTTTTTAATGAGCATTCATAAACTAATTATCAACGGCTTTTTCAACAGAAAAATGCTTTGTAATGTGTTTAACTTTGCCTCTTATCTTCGAATTTATCAATTCCGCATTTACAACAGATAATACCATACTTTTATGAAATCTAGCAAGATTTTGAGGAGCTTCAATCTCTTTAGTGGCATTCTTTTCAGTCAAAAAATTTTCCAAGTTCTTTAAGTGTCAGATACTTTTCTATGATTGTTAAAAATATCTTCTTTCGTCTAGACATCATGTTTAATTACAGCATTATATGCCGAAAATTTTTCGAATGTTTTAAAAAATACTGTTCAATTGTGATACTGCGATTGCATTGCAACAGTGTCTTCGTTTTTTCTACAGTCTTGAAAAAATAGCTAGTTCTGAAGTATTCCGCATGGAAACTTGATGAAAAGCTTACTCTTATAACAGAATTCGAAATTGTGTCAACAGCTTAAAATTTTATGCGTTCCAAAAGAATTTAGCACCGGCTGTTTGAAGTCCAGCAAAGAGCCACGTGACAACCTCAATAAAGAGGCGTTTTTTTAATAACAAAATATTCTTATTGGTCCAAAGCAAAAAGTTTAAAATCTTACTAAAACTCTCCATTAGCTACAATCAGACCTCTTTAACACGATTTGATAATGAATAAAGAAAAAACCAGTGACTTAAAGAGAAAAAGAAATAGGAATCCCGCACTTCATAAAATTTTATTATCATTCAACTTTTGCATTAAATTATTCAAAAATTTTCGCAACAAAAAAAATCTTTCTCACTATTTTCAATATTATTTGAGAAAAAGTGATTTCCAAAAGTTTTAATCACTGAAGGAGTTATTGCCAATGGAGTGAAGAATATCTGAAAATATATGAAATGATTATTTTTCAAGCGAAATTCGCTCAAAAATGCTGGTTAACAGGTCTTTTTGAATATTTATTGGTGAATTCTAATTTTTGGAGTACTTTAAAATTAAAGATAAAATCTTAAAAGTCAGCTTTTCTACAAGGTTCATTTTTTCTTAATGCCTATACTATATGCAAGGTACGTTTTTCGACGAGCTTCATAACTGCATCTGTGTTATGATAAAACAAAAAGTTTGGAGCAACCAAAAGATTGGAACAACGAAAAGATGAGAACAACCAAAATATTGGAAACAATCAAATCTCTGACGAACTGATGTATTGGTTTGTTTGAGTTTTTCTGAAAGAACTCCGTTTTATCTTTTTGATGGGAACCTTCATGATGGGAACTTACAACACCATTTCAAATGTAAAAATTGTCAAAATAAAGGAAAATCACCAGCATAATTGTAAATATAAAATGGTTTGATAAGTTTAGAAGGAATATTTTTGGAGTACTAACTTTTCAGTTTATTTGTTATAACAAAAGACACATACATTATATTAAATTTTGTTAAGAGTGAAGAGTTATACTTAAAGTTTCATTTATATTGCCTCATATTCTTGAGCAAAAATTATTAAAAGAAAAATCAAAATCATCAAAAAATGAATTAACAGTGTAATTGTCTCATACTTCTTATAAATGGCGTATAATCATTTTTTAACTTGAAAGATTTTTACTCATCTGTCAACTGATTATACAAAAGTTGCAAAACATGGTTTAGAATTATTTTTTTCACGCAAGAAAATCTCTAATTTTTAATAATGGTGAATCTTGGATCAAAAAAAATGTTACAATAAGTCCGTTTAATGGCGCAGAGGTTTGTGAACTTGTTGGATCCTATTTGCTTTTTAAACTGTCACAAAAATACGTTTAAATTTGACTTTATAGAAATGACGGCCTCGCCGCTTTCAAAAATAAAAGTGGATCCTATTAAAAAAATTCAAAAATGATTTCCAAAACATTTTTAAAGAATTTGACATAAATATTATTATTCAATGTAGCCTCAATATCGCTATAAACCAAATGATGAAAAAAATAAAGCAATATTCATGCTCAATCTAACCACCCTCCACCGATTGTTAAGCAATTTCCCATATTGCTAAAATAAATATTGTCAAAATTACCATAGAACGAGACAATTTTCAAACAAGTCACTCCACTCTACAAAAACGCCTTGAAAAATTAAGCTACCTTACCAAATTAACTTATCAACCCAAATTAAGAATGATATTATCACAAGAAAAAGGAAAAGTGAGCGTAAAACAAAAGTTTTATGGTTTAATACCCCATGCAGCGAAAACGTAACAACTAAACTTGCAAAAAAATTGCTTCAATTTGTAACCAAACATTTTCCCCGAAATCATAAATACCATAAAATATTTAACCCTGCACCATTAAAGTCAGTTATAGCTGCATGCCAAATATGAACGCCATCAATAAAAATCATAGTCAAAATGGTGCATCATTAAAAAACAAACATGTCCTCTAAACAAAAATGCGTTTAAACAAATATCGTTTAGAAAGCTCAAATCTCATCCAATCTACCCAATTACTTAAACCAATCATACATAAGTCTTTTTAAAACACCATTCAAAATTCGGTTTGCAAATCAGAATAAATCATTACACCGCTTTTCAAAGAGTTTTGGAGAATTAAAGGACTGCATGGGATATTTCACAAAAAAGCGCCACTATTAAAGCCAAATAAAAAAGATACAGCCTATGCTTCAATGAAAAAACCGACATCTTAACTCACAAGGGAAATAAATTGTTGAACAAGAAAATCGAAAGTATATCAAAATGCAGACATAAAAACAAGTTTTTATTGGGTCGTTTTGATGCCAGTGATTATACGCCATCTTTAAGTAGCCTCTACCTCGTACGAAGACATTACACTGTTAATTCATTTTTTAACAATCTTAAAATCTTGTAAAAAATTTTTGCTAAAGAATGCGTATCGAGGCCACTAAATAATCAATGCTGAACTAAAGATAAAGTTTATCGAGCTACTTTTAGGTCTGAGTTACCAAGTTGTTCTCCTAAATCATACATCCTTCATATATTTGCTATCGATTTTAAATAATCAGGAAAATCATTAATACTAATTAAGAAACGAAGTGAGCTAAGAAAAAATCTTGCAGTGTACCTGCTTTAATATCATTCCAAATAGAGCATTAGCCATTTAACAGAAACCTTTGAACATTGCTCATTAAAAAATTATCAAGTATTTTATAAAGTTTTCTATCAACGCCATAGAAGCGTTAATGACGAATTTGTCACACCTTTTCTGATGCCTTAAACATGTCGAGGAATATGCCGCGTAAATCTAAAGAACTTAAATCAAATGCCTTAAAAATATCACGAGTTATAGGTAATAGCTGGTAGATGCATGAGTCGCCAGACACTCATGATTACTTAACAATTCGGTTATTATTAATTTTCCCATGAGTATTTACTACAATTCTGATTTCTTTTGAAGATGATGCTGAAAGTGATGACGTTACAGCTGCAAGAAAAGCCCACCAATCCTACTCTCGCATAGAATTTGAATCATCCAGTGCTTATGCATTTGCATCTTCAAGAGGAAACACTCGAAGACCTGGTGAATTGACAGATGACCATATGTGTGATAATGTGTTAAATTATGTTCCAAAAGAATTGGCTTTTATAACCAGGTAGAAAAAGTTCCTGTCAACAAAGAATTTTTAATGAGAAATTTTTTTGTAATAGATCTAAAAATTATTTAATCCTAATATAAGTCAAGTCATGGCGTGGGTTTTCATTTAGCTTTGAAACAAATTTTTGCAATAATTGCCTTTAAAGCACTAGTTTTTAACCGTATTTTTATTAATCGTGCATTCTCATAAGACACTACCACGTAATGACAAAAATGAATAATTGAATACAGTTTTGCAAATTATTTAAAGATATTTCTGAAACATTTTCGGCAATCTACTTTCAACGTTCTTCAACAATAACAAAAACTTAAATTTTTATTAAAATAACTAGACGTTTAGTATCGTTATTTAGCACTGGTTGTGGGTACTTTACTAGATCATCTATAGCTATCAATTGGCTAAAGGATATTAATTGGCAATTGCCAAAATTTAGCTCATTTATTATAATTATGATCCCTAAAACAGCCTCATTCCCAAAAAAAGGAATTCCAATGTGCACGAAGGTGAAAGTTGGTATTGTTATTTAGATACAACTATTATCAAAAGTACACCCATGCTTACGGAATACCGATTGTAAGCTCGGACAACGTTAGTGATGCAGCTTTAAAAAGAGCTTGCTATGTAGTTAGATTTTTGCTGGCGGATAGGCCTATTCTTCGGAAATACATGTACTGGAACTACGGCAGGATCGGCATCATTGGGAAGAGAGAAGGTAAACTTTAAGAAGATTATATGCAAGTATAAATATAGCATATATACTAGGATCTTCTAATCTTCTAATTTGTTAACGTATTCGACTTTTTGTAAAAGAATATGGCGTTGGAAATAATTTTAAAACAAAAGAACGGAAGAGGTGACAAAAAATTAAATCAACGTAATTTGAGTTTATGCTAAAAAATTGCATTTACAAACAGGGACAAATACACGCAAAAATCGTATGTATGTATGTAGGTATGTATGTATGTATGTATGTATGAGATCGG
>JAUZNK010079033.1:0-13362 GCA_035046665.1 Euphysa ruthae | reverse complement strand
TATATATGTCACACATATAGAAATATATCCACACATGCAGAGATATTGAACATGTTAAAAAAGACTGACAAAATATATATTTAAGACCATATTATAGCACTCAAAAGTAAGTATAGTGGTATTTTTTGTATAGCGCTTTTTCTGTTTATTCAACTTGTTATCTTCGACTTTCTTTCAAGAAGTTCGATTAACAACTTGATGTAAAACTAAACAATCCTTTTATAAAGCTATCAAAAGATGTGATGTCGAGTGAGAAATTTTTCAGTAATGAAATGGTTTGTTTATAACCATTCCATGCAGAGAATAAAAAGATCATTTCTGTAAGATGGTACTATGTTAAAATGGAGCAATCTTTACTTAAAGCAAAGGTCTTCAACTAAAAAGAAGACGTTTTATTCATGTGTTGATAATTCGGGTAATGGAAATAAAGCTTCAATTAATAATAATGTTAACGTAACTGTTAGCCCTGTGTTATCACTCGGGTTTTTACATGAATATCGTGGAGTTGACTCAAATGATGTTAATTCACATACTACTTCAACAAAAGAAACTAAAAAAACCTTCCAACAAAACTGGTATAGGCTAAGGTCTTTCAAAAGAAATGAAGGACTTGATATTCCTGGCAGTGTAACAATAAGTGGGTTTCAAACTGAAACATTTTCCGAAGAGCGAACTTTGATTTTGGAATCTATAAATGCTTTAAGAATCTGGCTACAGGTAAGAGTTGTAATATGGTATAACCTAAAATCATAAAAAAAAACTTATCGCTAGTTTAATCTCTTGTTTATTGAGGAATATTGATCAACTCTCCTTGGAAACTAAAGAAATTAAATGGGATTTTACGGGTTTAAATCCATCGAGTTAATATTGAACCAGTTATTCATTTTTTTTAAATTAGAATTTAAACGATTGATAAAATTTTTACGTAAACGCCTCAAGGATAAATGGTATCACAGGAGACAAAATTGTATATGTCGGTATGGTAAAGAGAATATTAACTCTCTGTTTGCAATTAGATGAACAACTAATTAAGTAAAGTTAGGCTGTCACGAAACAATCAGTAACTAATATTGCGATTAGAATGTCGTAATTAGTTTAGCCATTGATAAATCCGTTAGGAGTGTACCAGAGACACATGCTATTTACAAAGTTTAGCAACATTTGGAAGTGGATGAAATAAAGAATGTTGTGCACAATATTTGTTGCTATTTGTTCAAAGTTTCGGAAAAATTTTATCAATAAATATAAAAAAGAAAAAAGATGAAATAAATAGAATAAAATAAGGCAGATAATAATAATCATGAGATAAATTTATTTTTCAAAAGCTTTAGGCCATGCTGGAATAAAACATTTGTAAGGAAATGACTTATTGATTCATGTTATAATAGATTATATTTATTCGAATATTTTGCATGCCTCCCACTCTAAGATTTATAGAAATCCACAACCAATATATTTCAATAACACATAAAGAGTATATTTCATGATATGATATGCCTGTTGTCAATAAAAGCAATGACATAAATGCAATTGAGTAATATATTACAATACATGACCAATGCTCTGCATTGGTCATGTCAGCATTTTTAATAAATCGTTAACATTCTTAGCCATGGAATGAAGTTTATTTTAAGGCAGAGAGTAAATTAAGGATCACACGTTTTGCCAATTCTATGAGAACTAGCGGACGCTTTGGCATGGAGCGAATAGCGCCCTCTTTACAAAAATTCAAATGTATCACCAATCAATCGGGCGCGTGAAACTTAACTTTAGAGTTTTACTTTTTTTTCAAATACGAGTGATATAGCCAAAATTTCTCAAGGGAAAATTATGAAAAAATCATGTTTTAAATCGTTTATCAATTTTGCATAAAAAAAGAGGGGCCAACAATGGTTCAACTGGACGGGCTAAAAAATTTCAGATTACAAATACTACTGCACTGTGACCACTGTGGATCGTAAAACTGTCAAACCAGATTATCTATTATTTTTCAAGAATAAAGAATTATCAACTGTGAGATTACTAAGCAGAGCAGATAAAAGCTATTTTAGTGTAAGCTAAAGAAGTTGCTGAGGAGCTGAGGAAACAATGCTTGATGCTGCAAAAGATCATCATGTAGCAGCACAACAAAATGACGAGGAAAAACCAGCTGATATAGCTATATTGTGCGACGGAACATAGCAAGGTAGGAGATATCCATCACTAAACTGAGTATTCTTCGCCATATCAACCGATAAAGGAAAAATATTAGATATAGAGCCAATGAGAAATTCATGTAAAGGTTTTTTTTTTAAAAGTAGAAGGAGCAAAACGAGTTTTCGAACGATCAGTCGTAAACAGAAATTTACGATATAATGAGTTTTTAGGTGATAGAGATAGTAAGAGCTTCCTAACTGTAAATTCGACTTATCCAAGCATAGAAGTAAAAAATTAGAACGTGTAGGCCACTACCAAAAAGAGTCGAAGGTTAAGTAACCGTAAAAAGAAAGAAAAGTGACTAGGCGGACGAGGTCATTAAAACAGTGCAACAGTAGATGGGCTAAAGAATATTTTTTGGAGTTGCTATTAGGCAAAATTCAAACAATTTAGAAGGCATGAAGCATGTTTTCTTTGCCAGCCTATTTCGTGTTGCATCTTCAAAAGATAAAAATTGTCACAATCCGTATTGTGTTAAAGGCGGCGATAGCTGGTGCAAATACAACGCATTCCAATAGAGGTTGTTTACAAAGTTAGAAAAGCGTTTGAAGATTTAAGTAAAGACTGTGAACTGCATGTTTACACGGTAAAACACAAAATGCTGATGAGAATTTCAGTTATGCGATTTGAGAACGAATTAAATTAAGCAAGTATGTCTGAAGAACCTTCAATTTGGAGTGTACGATGCCGTAGCTTATATTAATATCGGTATGAAAGCAACCGTGCTTATATTCGAAAAATTAGATTTCGTTTCCGGTATTCATAAATTAATCGGATGTAGATGATGTGAATAAAGAACGAATTTACCTCACTGAATACAGCGCATTCGCAAAGAATAGAACATGTCGACAGCTGTTACGGGCTAAAAAATTGATAAAAGGCGAAAATTATTAGAAAAAGAAGGCTAACGTTATATTATGGGTAGATGGTAATATTATTTTTTAGAAATAACCAATTTATTATTTTATATTTGGTGTTTGTTGGTATATATTTATTATTTGATATATTTTTCTTCCTTTGCTTTTTTCGCAAAAGGACGTTTTGTGTGTGCACGCGGGCCATGATTTTTCATAAATAACAGAATAATGCTTTGAGCTAAAATTTTCAGGAATAGCCCTTAAAACGTTCTGGGGTATATCAATGATCAATGATCAATTTTATTTGTGGGAAATTCCATAAAAAAAAGTGTTGAGAAGATCATACTGTTTTTTCAAGTTACAGTTAACCCCCTCTATCTCGACATCTCACTATCTCGACCTCCTGCTAAGGCGACGTGATTACTCTGGCTCTGTCAAAATTCTTATTACTTCCATATTAAATTCCCTCCTTATCTCGACATCGCTAATTCGAACCCCGCTATGATGACAAAATTTCTCAAAATTCTTGAACCTATGAGTGAAATCTCGAGTTAAAAAATCATAAATTCACAAAACTGATTGTTAAGAATAGATAAATAGAAAAAATCTGCACGTTCATAGTTTTACATCATCAATAAAGCAAAGTTACGGCTGCATTTTTTTCCTGCTTTTAAGTTGTTTCCTTTGAACAAGGGATTCTATTCTCTCACTAGTTCGTCGCTAATCGAAATTTTTATTGTCTGTAAACAAATAATAACGTCGCACTAGATCAATCGCTGATAATATCTGCCCAAACGTTGGTCGAAGGATCGTTTCTTCCTCAACTTCAATCGTCTCACGATCATCTTTTTTCTCCGGAATGAAAAAGACAACGCAAACATTAGAAAGCCTTTTTTTAATTAGGTGAGTTTAGTCAGACCGAATGTACTTGATTTTATCGACACTGTATTTGTTGTACCCCATCAAGACGTAGAGCATGACCAGAGTTGTCATCTTTCTCAAGATGATATAAATAACAGTGAAGATAATACCGATTTTTAAAAAGAAAAGTGTTTAGCTGCAGCTATTTTTTATATCTACTGGACCTCAACTACTCTTAGTTAGATAACAACAAAATCACTGCTCTCACTATCACACAATGTACAGAAGCGGGGAATTTCAACAGGATAGAAAAATATGCACTTCAGAAACTATTAAATAAAGTGATACCCGAGAAAATCAATTTCCAAAAAATAACCACAGACAGTGAACAAAAAATTGCTTGAATAATACACAGAAATCGACTATAAATTTGATACTTGGCATGTTGTTAAGAAATATAAATAAAAAGATTATGGCAGCATAAAAAGTCCTGTGAAGTTTTAGGTAGTCAGTTTAAATCGGCTCAAAATCATCTGTAGTGGTCCTGTGCAACCTGCAACGAAAGTGAGGCCATATCGAGTATAAGAGTAGGCTTACCGAAGCCATGAATCCCTGACATACCGAATTGAAAACTCATCTTCTCAATGTTTCCTTTTGACTCGTGCAATCCAAATAAAACATTATATCAAACCTTTTTGTTCAAGCAAACTATCCGGCGGTATAGTAAAAACATTGTGCACTTTATGCAAAAAAGCATGAAAATTTACAAAGTTACTATTAAGTTTTTTCTAAAAAAAAAATAGGTACCAATTTTTATCACCAACGTGGTCTTGATTACGGTTGATACTTTACAGAACAGATTTTAATTACCTAGAAAATCCAAAAATAGTCATGTCAATTAAATATATCTAACAGAATATGAGTTAAACCAATGTATGGAATTGGAATATGATACAATAAACTTTTGTAGTTTACAGACCACAAAATTGGTCTGGTTAGTAATACAGATCTTAATATTACAGACCTGTTCTGTGATTCGAAATCTCATTAAAATTTCCGTGCAATTACTTAATGGAAATCAGTTAAACTACTTGTTTTGATATTAAAACATTTTAAAATTTTCAGACCAGATTAGTTTTCTGGTCTGTAAATTACAGACGTGTCTACATGGCTTTTGAAACTGACCAGATTACCCAAAATTTCCGAAATATTACACATTATATTTTATACATTAACTCTGCTTGATGTGTTAATAAAAGATTCAATATAATCATGTTCAAGAAGTACAGACTGGTCTGTAAATGGAATAGTGGGTAGTCAAAGATCAAATAGATTCAAACAAGTATTTTTTTAAAAGATAGATAATGCTTTCAGGAAACCTAATGAATTGACATATTTAACAAAATTGATGAGATAAAATAGTCAAACTCTGAAAGGAATGGTTGAATGGAAGCTGGAGTACATTCACAGTAGTTGTCCAAAACGGCAATAATACATTATAGTTTTTATGAAAGGTAATAATGTCCTATATAGTGTGAAATAATAACAAGATAATGCAGCTTTTATTTTTCAGAGAAGCTTGCAGAAAATAAATTTATGTAACTGGTTGAAGGGGCAGGTCCATATTCTGGACGGATATTGACTGGAGCTATGTAACTTGATGCCTAGGTTTACAAAGTCAACACAGTCCTCCTGCATCTGATATTTAAACATAACTTGTTAATTTTTTGTATTTATCAAGGTATCTATCAGCACTATCACAAAAGTCAAATTAAATAAAAAATAAATGTTTTATATAATAGCTCGTCACTGTATTACTACTGGTTACACAAAGAACAAAAAAGAAAGGAAAATTTAAATAACCTAACATATAATTTAACCCTGATTCTAATGACAGTTCGTCAGAGACAAAACTGTAACAAATCGTTTGAATATCTCATTTATGATACTCAGGACACGATTTATCATAAAGTGTGGGGTATTTTAGCACAGTTTCAGCAAGGCTGTTTTCTTTTTCTTTCACCATTTTAAATGTTGGTTTGTGAATAATATAATTTGTTTACATTTTCAACTCAGTTTTTGAATAAATACGTCGAAAATAGAACGTCTTTATTCGAATTAGTTAACTCTCGAGTCATGAAGTGCGTCAAGAATGAAAGTATTTTCATTAAACCGCATCAAGAGTTAAGGCTAACTCTGCTGCGCTTAAAGAATGACTCCATGATAAAACCTTGGTGGAAAAGTTGGATTGCAGATTTATAAAAGTCACATTCAAATTTTTCAAAAAAGCATATTTCCTGAAACTAAGAAATGATCGGACAGATTTATTTCTTAAAGAGGCGGAATTAAAAGTTATTGGAGTTTGATTATTCTTCACTAAAACTTCGAAAAGGTGTTAGAAGAGTTGCACGAGGATAGATTTTTGTAAAAACTATGGCAAATTGATAATAAGCGGATATATTATTCATGTGTTTATTCATAAAATACATTCTTTGAGAATAACCTGCGAATTTATTTTTATACAAGGAGCTTTAAATTCGTCCTTTTTCATTTTTTGAAATTCCATTCCAGAAACTTTTTTTTTTAATATATTTTTTTTGCATTTTGGACATTATAGATTAAACAACTGAAATTTGAAGATCTTCCACGAGCACACATATTTTGATATAACTTAAACATCTCCAAGAGTTTTTTGAATAAATTATTTCTTATCATTCTGGTATGGAATCTTGAATGTCAGTCGTTACTTAGCAGTTTCGTCAGTTTCGGAAAAATATTAGCTTCAATTCTTTATCAAGCTGCACTATGAATAACAAATTTGTACGCAATAAGTTTATGTAAAAAGTTTGTTATGACCAACTAATAACAGCAATAAATTTATGATTGTTTATAAAATTGTCTAAAACATATGCACTTGCTACTTTTCTTTTTAACAAAATTTTTAACGGGGCGATCAAAAATATTAACAAAATTTTTCGTATCCTCAACAGTATAAACACTGTTGAAATTTTCATCTTCTTTTATTAACACGGAGCAACTACTGTATCCTTTTGCTTTGATATTTCCTCGTAAATTCTTAATTCGTTCCTTTGAAACGCTGAAATCTTTTTTTAGAAACTTATCCTGGGTGGAAACAGTATTTCGCAAATATTTTTTCCCACTATCGGTCATTTCTTCAATTGACAAACCAATAAGGTAACGTGGTTGCTTAGGAAACCATGTTTTAACTTCTTCTAAATATTTCCCTTCGATGTTTTGTGTCGTTCTAGAGTTATTCAGATAAAAACAAAAGAATATTATATCTATATTGCCACAGATGTTCTTGTATTCTTCAGCACGAGTTTCATCTAAAGGTAATCGAGAACTAGGTGCTCGAGTGGAGGCTACGTGAATATGAATGTATGCATTATACTTTTGAATGTCCGCAGGTATACCTGCATTACGGCACACTGCCAGTGTAAATTTACTTTCTTGTCCAGTTTTATGTTTATAATAAGGTTTGATTACATGCTCAAGATTAAATGATTCATCTCCCAATAACAAAATATTTATTCGTTTCTCTACTCCCATTTTGGATCTGAATTTATATAACTGTATCTTCAATTTATTATTCTCTCTTTTGTAATATCTCTTTTCGTATATCCGAATATTCCTTTAGCTTCGTAGAAAATGTAGGATGGTTAAATTTGTTTTTGTAGTTCAAACATCAATGGAACACCGTTATTAAAATATTCCGGTTTCCACGAGCACAAACATCCTTTTGCATATTTGTTATCTCAATACGAAGGATAAAAATCATTAATCCCACAGAATCAAATAAGTATGGGTAAATACTATCAAAAATATTGATTGTTTTGATTGGCGTCGACGTAACAGTCTTCGTATCATTAATTTAATGAATTCCAGCAACTTTAGCAACACGTCATTTGAATAGTTTGACATACCTGAAATTGCTGATAGCCCGCTCATCTATCTTGTGCTCTCTTTTAATATCGCTTTTTTATGTTTAGTAAAAGATTATGTTATTAATAAATATAATTAATTATAATTAATAAAGATAAAACTAAATATGTAATGAATTGTTGATAAGAATTACTGCACCATTTTTTTTTTTTATTAACATGATTTTTATAACCATACAGAAACTAGGATAATTTGGAACAGCATGAGCTTATCTTTAAGTCTGGCCAGAAACTCATATATATGTCCTAAACTCAATTAACTATCTTTTTGTATGCATTAAGTATTGGACAATGATTTCGAAAAAATTTCGATCTTCACTCTCCTCAACAAATTTTTTGTCTATATTACCTTCTTCACTATCTTCACTCTTACACTGGGTTTTTTTAAGTTTGGTTGAACTGGTGAATTAGTAACGGGATCACATAAAGAAGCTGGTAAAGCGCTACAAATGGGTAAAAATTCCAGTTTAATAACCATACTTTCGCCAACTGTAATAACGAATCTAGTTTTAGTCTATAAACTTTACTCAAATTATCAAGTCCAATTTTCACAGCTTTTTCCAAGCCCTACATTTTCATTCAATTATTGATATGCTTTTCATTCATTAATTCATTCGTTCATTTAACGTTGGTAATACTCATTGCTAGTTGAATACAAATATTAATATAAACCAACATATTTTTTTATATTTATAAGTTCGAAATAACACGTATTACAAATAAATAAAACTAAACGGCTTCTCTTCTTCGCAGCGAAAAATTTTATCATACCGTCTATCTGCGTTATATTCCATATCAAGCCATTCTCATTGTTGACTGTAAGTAAATTGTTTGAGAACCTGAGTAAAACCATCATGAAATGGCTGACACAAATAATTGAAATCTTCCAAACTATACCGACAAACTCTACTAAGCTTATCAATACTTTCTTTAACACTTCTGATATAGAACAACTTGAATTATCTACTAAAAGAAGGGATAAATGTTCTTGCTCAATAAATTTACTTGACGGTTTGTCAATCTATTCCTTGCAAATTGGTTGAAACAGCACATTAAGACTTTAGTACAACGCTAATTTTTCATCCATTATTACTTTATTCTTGAGCGAAAAATAATTTCCAGCTTTTGTTTGTACTTTTTTTCTGCTGGAAACATTGCCTCCTTTATGTATTATTACCGTTTTTCTAGATCAGGCTGTGAAATGTTTTGATATTTTTCAACTAACTCATGCAATTTAAAAACAAAGGGAGAGGACATTGGTTAAAATTAAGCCTTTGTTTAAGTAATAACCCAGTCAACTTGGCGTTTTAGTCACCAGAAATAGGGTTTTTTATAACTACGATTTTAAAAGCATGCATAAGACGGACAATGAAATGAGCACCAAAAGAAAGGGTTTTATTTTTTTGTTATTGATACAAAACACAGCCAATAAAACCAACAAGTTGCCTTTAAGCCATGTTTTTTTTTAAACATATACCAAAGATCTGGATAAAGTCGAAAATAATTTTACATACACTTTCTATCTTTTTATAAATGTTTTCTATTGCAACCAGTTGCGTCTCTAATAATTTTAGGTGGTTTATAGCTTTACACTTGACTTTGAGCAATGTTAAATGTTAATTTAGTAATTTAGTAAATCTTGGTTCATCGAGTCTTGGTTGCATCTGGCTCATAGAAGGTATTCATTTCATCTGCTTTAAAAATTACAGTTAAACCAAGTCATTTTTTTTTCAAGCACTGTCTTTAACAAAACTGTATTTTGCTTCTACTACATCCTTTTTTAAAATCCCGCTGACAATGTTTTTTTTTTCCTTTTTTGATGATAATATCAGTTGGTTATGTTTTTCGCGTAATATCACTAGGGTTTATTTTTTTCCAATTTGCGACCGTAAACGCGCTTTTAATTTACAGATAAACCCTGGTTGTTAACAGAAAACTTCTGGGATTCTGGGAACTTAAAATTTACTTCTTCAATTCAACTTATTATTTACGAATATCAACATCGACTAGCTAATCACGAAATAGCACTCTTTTTGAACCCAAAAGCCTCAAAAGTGAGTTCTTCCTTTTTCCAAAGTTAATTTGTTTATATGCTGTTACTTTATCAAGTTGAGTCCAAAATTTCATATTACATAATAATCAATTGGATATCTTTTTTGTGCAACTATTTATGAGCTTTTACTCCCAGAAATATCCACCTCAGTGCTCAAAATATATAATGCTTATAAAATAATTGGAGGATTATAGTAGTTGAGAATATAGTCTTTTAGAGGCCATTACAGGTCATTTGATAAAAAATTGTAGCGAACCCAAACTGAGGCAGGAAATTTTTTTAAAGAATTTTTTTGTCAATAACATTAATTGTCATTAATGGAACTAGGCAATAAGAACAGAGGAATTTTTTTCGATTTTTCAAAGAAGTTTGATAAAGTTTATAACCATGTCTACATTATGAAATGAAATCATATGGAAAGATAGATAGCAGCTTTAAATGTCCCGGTAATTAAAAATTCCTAAAGTAAAATATTTTAAAGCACTTTTGCTCCCGGCGTATTTTCACAAAATTCTGATCTTACATCATTTAAGCGTGAAGTCTTTTAATTCAAAGTTTAATTTTTGTCATTAAAATATTGTTCATTTTTATACATTCTATAACTTTTTTTAAGCCAAGTTCAACCAATTTTTATCAAGTTTATGCATAGAATTTATTATTTCTTATAGTATCATTTGTTCCTAGGAGATTAGCTAATCCAATTTAGTCCTTACTTAGCCTGTATGTTTTACATAATTCCCTCTTGTAAATGAAGTTTTATTTCTCAATCCCACTTATACGGTTTCTATCCAAAAAAAAAAAAAAAAAACAAAAAAAATGAAATAATAAAAATAATAAAATAAAGATTTATATGAAAAAAAATTAGTATTGAAAATCTTCAAGAAGCTAGGCGATCTTAACCTTGATAAAGGGGCTTCTATACGTTATTAATTTTTGCTTTAGGATGTTACCAAGATAACCATAGAAAACAACAGATTATTTAAGCAACTAAACGATGGACTTATCATTGAAGAGTGAGTTTGATCAAGTGTCTTTTTATATTAGGAAGTATAATTCACATTCCCATCTTTAAGTTCCTTTAACCTCGAAACAAACTTTGCACAAGTTTACTTTCTCTTCCCCTGAACAATGGATTTAGACTATTGCTCAGTCGGATATGCCATAGTTTTCTTGTTTTTGTCTGAAAGAAAAAAAGATAGTGACAATAATTTCCATTGTTATATTTCAATGACTTTTTGCAGGAATGAAGCTTATAAGTTTCCATGATTCTTACAGGAATGTATCTTATAATATTAAGATTTGAATTTAAACCAAAGATTTGTTTTGAAAATTAAATTTTAATAAATTTATTATATACCCACACTACGCAAGTTAATCTATATTTTTCCCGATCTCTCTATTGTGATTTTATATCTTGACAAATATGATTTCGAAATATAAATTGAAATACAGTTCTAGATCAAGTGTTTCTTTCAGTTATAATTTATTCAGTTATCTTAGCCAACAAGCACCTTACTGCAAGAAAAAATCGCTCTTATAATCTTTATGAAAGTCACTGACCATTTCAAGACAAAAGAAAATAGCTATTAAGGAAGTATTCATTTTTAAAAAACAGCCAAATATGGCTATATAAACATTTTATTTCGTTGATATAAACATAATCTTTTGTATAATCTCAAAGTGAGTATTTTTATAAGCATTAATCCATTAACCCATTCTTACCATAAACATATTTTCTTGTAAGGTTTTTAAAATATATTTATTCTCAATAGGTTATTCTTACGATTATACAATCACAATCGAAAGTTTAATATAAAAAGACGAAGGCGCTTATTTTCAAACAAGCGAAGTGTAAGTTCTTTTATTAATTTCAACCGAAATCATTTCCATGTTAGTTTAGGGTTTCATAATGACACAGTATATATATATACGAGGTATATTTTAAAATTTTAGAATATTCGATTTTTAGGGGATATTTGTATTAAAAGATCATAACACGTTTCTTTAAATGAAATACAGAAATTCAGTTGGGCTTCTGAATTTTTCTCGAACTTTTAGGACGCATTTTCAATTTCCTAATATTTCTATGAATATGGTAAAACTGTCTTAAATGTATAAACTGACTTTTTGTAGATTATCTAAAATTTAGTAGAAAACTTCACAAGAATCACAGTAATGAAACTGCAAAAAAAATTTAAAAGTTTCGTTTTGAAAATATTTTATTCCGTAGGTATTTAAATGTCAGATGAGAAATATATTTTTAGTAACAAGTAGGGACGTAGCACAGATAAGACTAAAGTTGCCCGGTGCCAGTTTGATATTAATAATGAGTACCTATAAATAATGGCTCCTAGTCATTATTTACCAGTAAATAATATCTCCCCAGTAATATTTCTACAAGCGAATAGTAACTCTTCCTGTAAAATAGCAAGTCTTGTTGATATTTCATATCTTTGTTTTGTCATTTAAAAATCTATCTAAAACCTGCCAATCAAAGCTAGATTATATGTATTTATAAATATTATGACATATATTGTTATTTCAATTTAGACTGAAAATAAATTTTATAATCTATTTCATTATCTTTTAGTTTATATAATTATAATTGTTTGTCTTTTTAACTGGCATCCTTTAGAAGGCAACATATTTGTAATAATAAAGATACGATAAAAAACGGTAAACTTCTGTTCTAGGTAAATATTGTTAGACATTCATCAACGAAAAATTCGAAAACTGTAAAATAAAGTTGTGTATTCTAATAAAGATCGCAAACACGTTAATATAACGTGTCAATATATAAAAGTTTGCAAAAGCATGCAAGCTTGTTAGTAGGCCAAATTTAAAAATGGTATATGGTTCTTGATAGAAGAAAACTGCAACAGAATTCAACAAACAAAAATTATTCTTATGCTACCAGTGATTAATATACAATAAAGCTGAAGCTAAATAGGAATAAATTCTCTGCCGACAGTATTGAAATTGCTTTTTACTTGGCTTTGATCTCTTGTAAAAATAGTTTATAAAAAAAGCAAAAAAAAAAAAAAAATTTGATTTGGGTTTTTATTTCGTAAGTATTGTCTCGATTTAACTATTCTCTACTGTTCAAATATTATTAATAAAGAAATAAAAAAGGGAGACAAATTATGAAAAATAGGCAATTTTGGCTCGAATTTCGGCTCAAAAATCTGCTTAGTCAGCAAAAAAAAAAAAAAATAAATCTTTTTTACTATAGAGAGTTTTGGTGTTGCTGCCAAATTTGCTAAGCTCGATTTTTGCTTTTGTAATAAAGTAAACAAATATATATATATATATATATATATATAATTATTAAAGAGATAAAACGCATGTCATGAGTTATAAAATTTTTATTGAGCGACGTTTCAGGAGTAATGCTGCTCCTATCATCAGGCTAGTTACAATTAAAAATTTAAGG
>JAUZNK010079022.1:0-13364 GCA_035046665.1 Euphysa ruthae | reverse complement strand
AAGTAAGTAAGTAAGTAAGTAAGTAAGTAAGTAAGTAATTAAGTAAGTAAGTAATTAAGTAGGTAAGTAAGTAAGTATTTATTCAGTCACAAACAAATATAAGCTATGAAAATTACAATAGAAGAGAAAAAAAAATAACAACAGCGCTAAACATTTGGTGACAAGATTAGGCACAAAAGTTGTCTGCCACAAAAATATCTCCATTGTAGTCCTGTAATAGATCACACACAAAAATATAAAGATTGATTTTAGCCAAAACATAGTAAAAAAAAGAAAGAAAATAAAGCAAAAATTAAAAGTTTTCATCTATATTCATTAGGTCTGTGAACTATATCCAGAGAGGTAAAATTTTTTTTCTTGATCTTGCTTAAAAACATTATAGTTTGTAATTGATTTTATTTCATTAGAATGCCTGTTCCATATAAAGGGACCTTTTGATGGCAGGTAATTCTTTCCAATGGTAGATTTTCTCAAGGGGATATCTAGACTTAAAGGGCTGTTGCGTATATTCTTCTATTTTCAGAATTTTTTTTTAAAGATTTCAGGCATGTGATTTAGGTTAGGTCTACAGCAGAATTTAAATACTTGTGCTGCAATACCCTGATTAACCCTCATATCAATAGGCAGCCAATATATGACTCTATACTGCTCAGTACCAATATGGATACGACTATTTGTATTTAAAATTATTAGTATTTTATACATTTTTTTCGTATACTTTTCAAACAGATTTTAAGCGATTCCTTGAGGTCTAAATATCAAGCAGAACATGCATAGTCAAAGTGGGGTTGAATCATAGCATTGCATAGAGAAAACTTTAAGGCTGATGTTAAGAAAGATTGTTTTGTATACAAAGATCTAAACTTGAAATAGTTTTATTTAGAATTTAGTGTCTCTACTCAGGGTTTGATAAGCATCTTAGGATTTTTACTGAGGTATGTTGGTTAATGGATGTGCCTCT
Source organism: Euphysa ruthae (assembly GCA_035046665.1). Classification (NCBI taxonomy): domain Eukaryota; kingdom Metazoa; phylum Cnidaria; class Hydrozoa; order Anthoathecata; family Corymorphidae; genus Euphysa; species Euphysa ruthae. The sequence goes on along the minus strand of JAUZNK010079022.1, from coordinate 12,403 downwards.
ATAAATTTTATCAAAGGGATCTGCTTTTTTAGCTTTCCTTTTAGATTAAAAGAAGTTTTTTCTTCTTCCATTTATAAAAAAACTAGCAAATCAGGCCTGGAGGGTGCAATATTTGCTAGTAGATATTAAATATATATATATTTTTTGAATTTTTGATAAGGAATAATAAATTCATACAATGTGATATAACGTTTAAATTTTGGAATTATCAAAAATAAAATTTTTTTACCTTGTACGTTAATCTTAATTAATATAATGTTATATATATTAATCTAACCATATAATATAACTTTTGATGATTAGGCTTTTTTTTATAATTGGTAAATATCTTCAGAACCATTCTGAAAAAATAAAAATGAATGTCTATTATTTCCATATCTTCAATATGAGTCAAACTTGTGAATAAAGAAGAAAAAACCTTAAATTTTAGGTGATAAGTCAACTTGGTAGTCAACAATTGTAAAAAATATTGTCATTTGCATAGCGTGAAAGCCTTTTGTATTTATTTTTGGCGTTGGACCAAAATCAGAAACAGTTTAATTCATTTTGACACTAATTGACTTTGTCTAGTTTGCAATTTCTATTCTTTTACCTTTATCAATGCTTTACTTGTTGCCGCAAAACAGGACTTAGACAACCATAAAAACTAGGTTACTTTTTACAGTTTCAAGGTAAGTGATTTCATTGGATTTTACTTTTTAAGAATTTATGACAACTAGGGCTTTACAATGTTTTTAAAAATACTTGTCTTAAAATAATTTTTAAAATGAAGTCAATGCCTTATTATTTAGAACTGAATTGGGCCTGTTAAGAACCAAAGACATTTTTATTTTATAAATCAGTTTAGTTAACGCTAGGAATAATTAGAGAAGTTCAGTCTCAGACTGAAGGATTTTAAAAATCTTGCTTGTATGATTGTTGGAATTTCCTTGAGCTCATTAATTTACACATTTATTATATTTTGTATGCTTTTTCCCATCTTAGTTTCGTGCAGGGAATTATCAAGGATCCTTTGTCTAAAACTAGTAGTAAGCATCTATTTGTTAGCAGAAAACTCTTTTTTGTGGTTATATATTTTGACTCACCATTGTTCTACTATTTTATAGTTAAAAAAACAAACTATGCAATCCGCTAAACCTTCTAAACGTCGCATATCAATAAAAAAAAGAGTTGGAGCGCAAGCTAGTAGGAAATGTTTGGTTGATTTGGAAAAGTCTATTGCAGTGGATCAAAATGATGCTCTAGCAGACAGGTTAGTGTTGTTTGTCACAGTTCATTTAGTTCTGAAATGCATGAAGTATTTTTAAAACATTGAGACTTGTATTGTGTCTTCTAAAAAATGAAAATTGTACTTTTGCTATTTGAGATGATTCTCCTAAGATTTATTTTTTTTCATAAATTTTTTTTTCAGTTACCTCAGTTACAATTTGTTCCATCACCAAACGTCTCATTTTTTTTATTATTTGTTTTTAAACTTGAGATATATGTTATTTAATAAAACGTTGTAACTTTTATGCTGCTAAAAGAACATGCAAAATAAGATATAAAAAAACCTAATCCCAGGGGACTTATTGCTTCTAGAATTCAAAATAGCGTTTAACATAATTAGCGTTTAACATAATATACATAACATAATTTTCTAACATGCATAACATAATTGAAGTTATGCAGTATTTTATGAACCTCCCTGTTACAAGTCTGTTTATATTAGTTAGCCCTTCGTTTTGATCCTTATTTTTTTTTATCAAGAAGAATAGAATTTAGGTTAACAGATTTAAAGTAGTGGAGATAAATAACAGCATAGCAGGCCCCACACTAAAAGGCGATAGCTAGAATTTTCTTTCTCTATATATTTAAGAAAAACTGCTTGTTTTTAAAGAACTATCCAGAAACCTTTTTTTAGATGGTTTTGTCATATGTCATACATATCTGTTTTTTTTTAATTTTTGGTCAATGAACATTTTTTTGTATGCTTATTGAAAAATCAGGTCACATGGGTTTCAGGTAAGCTCATGATGAAATTATAATTCCAAGCCATGGAATTTTGATTGTTCTTTTAATAATCTCATATTTCACCCATCTGCTAACATCTTTGTTTCTGTGGTATTAAATTTCCACCATACTGACTGGCTACCTAAATCTAAAACTATTAGGCTTTCTGGTATCGACACCTACAACTTTGCCATATCTCAGTCATTAACTCAACTAGTCGATTCTCCAACTCGTCTTCCTGATCGTGACAAACGTTACAAAACTCAGATCACATGGTGGAATAAAATAAAATTCAACACCACCTCTTCCCATTAGCAACCTATCCATTCGAAATTGCTTTCCTATCGAAATTCTAGAGAGCATCTTTTGATCCATAAATTAGCCTGAAGAGAATTATTTATTATTATTTTTTTTATTAACTGCCAAAATATTATTTCAGATCTAAAAACATTTGTTCTGATATTTATAACATTGAACAAATCTGTGGGGCTATAAATTTAGATACCATGACAATATATAACAATATTTGCATAACTTATACGTTCATCAGTTTACCTAATTTTTTATTTGTTAATGGTTATGAGCCAAATGAGGTAGCAAAGTCAGATTTTAAAATGAAATTGTTAGACAAGCTTTCTAAACAGTGGAAAAATTAGCCAAAAATCTATATATTAGATACTTCTCTAAATCTGCTCATTAGTTTTTCTTGAAGATGTTGAAAAATTTATCCCATAATTTTTGGAAAATTCTCTTTGTACTTTAGGCATGGATTTGATAAGTTAAATCGTTGTCAATGTTAATTCTTTGGAAATTTTTGTTAACCTAACCTTTGCAAAAAAAGTGGAATTTGATAGAAAAATAATTTTCAATTTTTCTTCAAATTTCCCTTTTAATACTTTTTTTTTTTTATTGTTTTGTATGAAGCTAAATGTAAAAAAAAATTTCCAAATTGATCTCAAGCTCAAACTTTACTTATTTTTTCAACAGTCAAGATAAACATGGCAATTTTTTTTTTTTTTTTATGTCTTTCTAGATATTTTTCTCACACTGCTTCTTGTTTAAACCAAGCTGGAGGAGTCCTGACTCAATATTAGACCGTAAAAAACCCACTCTTATATATATCAGACTTAAAACAAAATTTTTTATACCAAAAATTTTTTTACCATAATTTTATGTTTGGCAATTTTTGCATTCTGTCTATTTTAAAAATTTCTTTAGCTCTGTATCATGTCCCGAAAAGGATCAAGTTTCAATTTAAAATTACTTTAAAATTTTTTTTTACCATAAATAAACATTTATTTAATTTTTTTTTAAATTTTTAAGGTGCTGTAGGAGCTAAAATTTTTTCTTTTTACCGTGACATGTTATGACATGTACAAAATATGTTTCTTTTTTCAATATGATTTTTTTCTGTTGACTGTGATGCTAAAATGGTGGTAATAACTTGTGATTACCATATATGTAGTTGGTAATTAGTGGATTTTGTGGCTTTTTACATTTATCATAGATGGCTGTGTAAAACAGTTTTTATTATTATACAATTCTTTATATGCACAAGTATAGATTTTGCACAAGTATAGATCACAAGTATTTGATTAAATTTCAAAACACATATATTTTGTTTATCATAAAAACTAGCCATTTGGTATTAGCATAGCCTAAGAAATTTTTCCTGTAAGATGGCATCAATAAAGTTCCGATGGGGCATGAGGACAATAAAGCAGTTGAATAACAGAAGGTAATGTTTTTGTCAGAAAGACGTATGTTTTGTGGTTTAATTGCTCAATATATTTATCACCATCTTCTGTCTTTATCAAAAGTTCTTTTGAAATGAAAACCTAGCTCTAATGTCTGTGTTGTTTTTTCTGCTTTTTTATTATCATTTTAAATATATTTTTAATAATATTTTTTTGGATTTTTCTGTTTTTAAATATCTAAATGTTATGTTGCACAGTTTAAAAAAAAAAAGAAAGAAAGGTTTGGATATAATTCATGTACAAAGTTTTTGTAGGTAATAACGTTTGTGATCTTGATCTTGGCAGTGTTAAGAAACTTATCCATGCTTTTTGTTCATTATCTTTAGCCCCCCAATCCGAAAATATGGAGATATTAATATTTTTGGTTTTCATATGCTAAATTTTTGCAGGCAAAGAGATTATATGTTTTCAGCTGGTTCTTTAATCAATATGTATCAAAGAAGGTTATTTAACAAATTTATCAGGATATTTTAAAACTGGAAATGCCTCATATTACCTTATACTGGCTCCATCAGCTTTGCTAAATAGTCTTTCATATATTTTACTGGTAATATTATAGTTCTGGTAATATTATAGTTCTTGATTTATTTAGATATATGGATCTTAAAAAAAATAAGTGTTTAAACAAATATTCTGGAAAAAATGTTTGTTTTAGTGGGCAGTCCTGGCTGGAAAAAGAGGAAAACCACTTATAATTTTTGGCACTTGAAATAACGTAGTGTTAGAATTATTTCTCATCTCAAACTCATAGTTTACTTATTAAAACAAATGGTGGGTTATTTAATTTGTTATTTTGAGAGGAGACTAAACGTGAAGGAAAAAAGTGTCAGTTATTTAAAAAGTTTTTTCTCTGTATGTAGAGGTAAAGTTTTGGATGAAGGTTACTTTGAAGAATATACAATTTTGGATGTAGCACATGACAACCGTGTGGAGCAAGCTTATAATAATATGAAACAACAAACCAACACAGCTGAAAATATCTACAGTGATACTATCTTTATACCTCCTGATAAGAACAAGGTATATTTTATGTTATGTTTACTTTCTTTTGGTAGATATTGTATGTGAAAAATTGTTATCATACACCAGTTTCACAGATTTGGCCAGTTGTGGTGTGTGATCGCTACTATACACATATCTGAACAATATGAGAACCTCAATGCAAAACAAACTCTAGTATCAATTTCGGTCAGATAATGAATCTAATTATAAAGATGGGTAGATAAAATTTTTTATGCTTAGATTTTGAGTGCTTTTACCCTTTGGGTACCATAGGCAAAATTCTGCATAAGCAATAAGCCAGCGATTTAGAGGAAAATAAAAATAATAAAAAAAATATCTCTTTAGACTTTTGATAATAATTTCTGTTATGGTAAAGTGTAGAAGTTACGCGAGGGCTCATTTTTTAACTCGTAACCTTGTCTATTAAAGAAAAAAAGAAAAATCACACTATTCGCGTATACACGCTATATACGCATGTGTTGTTGGGGTAAATTGTTGTTCCACCCAGGTATATTCAATTCAATTCAACGATATATTTATTTGACGTTAGTTAACATCATAATACTAGAATGTGTAATACCTTATAGATAAAATAAATTTAGATACTATATTTTTTGGTTTTCAACCAAAGCAAAAAAATAAAAATAAACTAAGTAGGCAACACAACTTATTAAAAAAACAAAAAAAAACATCAACAGCACGTATAACTGCACGGATTCCCATTCCAATGTTCAATCTTCTGTTTGAAAGAAATGACATTGTCACAGTTTTTAATGTCATTGAGAAGATTATTCCAAATTAAAATACTTTAAACTGTAGGGAATTGGTGCCATAAATAATTGTACGCGTTACATGTATTTTAACTAAACAAGTGGAAGGTAAGTTGTAATTGACAATCGTATATGTATGATAATCAAATATAAAAAGTCGTAAACATAGCTGTTTAGAGAAACATCCAAAACATCCATTTTAGTTGGGTTTTTAAGCATTTTAACATTGTTTGCAAATACAATATCCCGTACACTTATTAATTAATATTAAAAAAATATTGATATTAATACTAACATTAAAACCAGAAGGGATTTCTTTAGTTACGTTAGAAGTTGGAGTAGAGCAAATATTATCATCAGAATATATTTTTTTTTCCATTTTCAGAGTTTGAAAAGTTATTAAAATCTGACTCTGCCATAGCTAAAAAATTTGCTGGGGAATAATTTCCTCTTCCTAATCCGGATAAATATTAAATTTGATTTGCTTTAATTGCTATTTTTCTTAAGAAAATTTTTTTTATCAATGTTTGAAACTTCCAAAGCAGCCAAATCAGATCCAAATTTGTTGCACTGCCAAATTTTTATGGAGAAGTCAATAAAATCGATCTTTGGTCTATTAGAAGTGGTTTACTGGTCGAAAATTGCTTTCAAAGTGGAATCCTGATACGTTTGGCATATCACATCGACATCACAAACTAATCTGGGTATGGTGTGAAAATGGTTAATGGAATTAGTTATTGTTAATATATTCTTGATTTCATAACTGTTAATTTTTTTTTTTTTTTTTTTTTTTTTGTGAATGAACTTGAATTTAAAATGAATTTCAATCTAAAAATTTTTGAGCCAATTTCATCTTAAAATTAACTTTTTTTTTTGTAATTAAGCATTCTTTAAGTCATTTTAGCAAAAGAATGACGTTTTTTGGGTTTTGTTTTTAGTTAGTTGTTATTTGTAAATTTTATTCTCCAAAAAAAATAGTATCCTTACAGTGTTCTTTTGATTTGTTTTCGCCTTGTTCTAGGGATTTGAACTATACAAAGAGATATTATACACTATACAATATCAGCTGGGTAAAAGAAAACAAAGTGGTGACAGCTTTACAGATGGTGAAATATACTCATATGCAAGAGAGGTATAAGGTTATTTATAATCAAATCTTTAGATTTTCTAAAATCACTATTAAATTACCATTTTCTAATAAAAGTAGACTTGTATCAGATTTCCACTTCTGAAAATCTCAAAAGTTATGATTGATAAAATTATTTTTCTGATGACACCCTGTGACCAAATCATTTCCAAATATTTGCTTTGCTTCTGAAGATGTAATGACTAAAGATTCATATTTTGGTTTACTTTTAACTTTAGTAAAAATTAAGAAAAAAAATGTGAATTCAAAAGTCAGTTTATTGCTGCTGCAATACTCTTTAACAGAAACATACATATATACTGGGATACATTACAGCTTTTTTGGGAAGGGCCTTGTTGGCACTATCAGATGTGTAATAAAAATACCCACATAAAAATTCATCCAAAGAAATGTTTTGATTACAAAGTCAAAGTCTTTTTATGAAGCTGTAAGAAATGAGAGTTAGTCAATGTTCACATGATATCAACTGAAAGTATCAAAACTACCCGACAGAATGCCGAATTGGGTATCATAACAGGTAAACTTAGCAAATTTGCTTTATATTCCTCAAAATAAAAATTGACCGTGACATAAAAAATATAAATGCGATTGTTTTGGGCCGGTGTTGTCCAAATCATGATAAAGATGTTTGTGTGCAATTGCAGTTTTGATAGAAAAGCAGAGTTTCATGCTTAACCCAGGAGATATTGGGGTGTTAAACCTGGCGACATTGGGGTGTTAAAATATTGAAGGTGTTCATCTTTAGCTTGAATCTTTTTTCTTACCAGTTCATATAGAAGAGAGAGCTTTGCTCTTTCTTTTAGATATATGTTCATTAAAACACTTACTTGTATTTGCTTTGTTTTGTTGACACATTTTTCCTTACGCTTGGTTTTATTTAAGAAATAAATGAACAGTCCATTTGTCACTTATTACACTTAATACAGTTATGCACATGTCAAGTTAAACATCAAGTTCTTTCTTTGCTGAATTTGCCATTCTTTCAATCGGTTTTATTTTGAGATTTGAGTTGTGCACTTCTTTTTCTTTTGCTAACTCACCTTTGATGTAAATTCTTCAAATTTAATCAACTTAAAAAAATCTTTTCAAAATGATTTTTGTTTATTCTAGCTTCTTAGCTGCTTAGCTTCTTATTTTCTTACCTTTTCCAATTAGCCCAATACATTAGAACATATCGAGGAGTTGTTCCACAAAATCATAAGTTTGATTTTTGCATCAATGTATAAGTTTTATACGATCTTCTTTAAGGTATCCTTTGATACAGTAAACCCTTTCACATATTTTTTTTTTGTGTAAAGGCTGTATACTCACAAAATCTGGAGTTGATATCTTATTTTTCGTTGGAACAATTTCTACTTTCACCAAAGACAACTATACCAACAACACCCGGATGTTTATTGTAACATTTTTTTTAGATTATATTTGCCATATCATTTTGAAATATTTATTATTTAATTAATATTAATAATTAATATTTAATTTATTATTAGTTTTCTCAATTTTTATTACCAAAGTTTCAATATTCTATCAAAGCAAAATGATTGAAAAAATTTGTATATGTATATCAAATTTGCTTTTATAAGTATGCTACTTGTAAACAGAAACTTTAAACTAACATATGCTTTTGTTACTTTGAATTAAAAACAAAACATTCTTTTTTGTTTAAAACTTTTGTTCTTTAGTGCAAGTAAGGATTTAAAAACCTTCTGATATATGCATGAAACCTCATAGATCTGTTTTTGAGACATTTTTTGTCAATTTAGAAACTTGCCTTCCATAGCAACATTTTTGTCTAACTGCAACTTACTTTCTGGTGTAACTTGAAATAAGTAATTACATCATATTTTTTTGTAACTTCTGTTATACAAATGTCTGAATAAGTTTTCACGTCAGCTGTTCTCATCATTAATATATTATTATAAATATTTATTTTTAAGTTCTCAAGATTTTTGATTGAGTATTTTTGCATGGACAAAATAATGAAGCTCAAATTTATTAGTTGTTAATTTTATGCTAGCCAAGTATATGAAAAATCAATCCTTTGATAAATTTTAAATCTATTATATGTTTATAATATCTATTTTATTGTTTCAAGCACAAGTAAACACATCTATTTTAGAAGTAAAAGTGTAGAGTGTAAACCATTCATTCTGCTATAATTATTGCTTTATAGGACTCTGGTATAGCTGAGTGTTTGGCCCTCTCTAATGTTCGTAACAACTTTTTTGGGGTACTGTCCATTACTAGACATTCCAGGTGGTAGAATTTTAAATTCTGTGCAAAATTTTAGATTTAAATTTTTATTTGTAATTATTTTTTATTTTAAATTTTGTGTACTTTCCATCTTTTATTATTTTTATTTGTAATTTAATTTTAGCATTTTTTTTCCAGGTGTTTAATATAACGGATAAAGAGCATAAAATTCTCTTCGATGAAGTTAAAGCAATGAAGGTAATTCATTTTTGTCAACAACTTGTTCTTTTATCCAGAGAAGACATGTAAAAACAGACACTCAAAACTTTTATATACTACCAGCATGGGTGCTGAAAATGTTTACTTTACATAATAGATTTATTCATTGGGCTAGAATTTTAGCACCACTTAGTTAGAAAATCTAGATTTAGTGTTAAAATACACACAAGAGGTCCTTTAATTTGGGTTTGTTTATGGAGATTACAAAGATGTGATATTATGTCAATAAAAATTAAGGGGTTAACTGTTGACCAAAAACATATTTATTTATTAAGGTTTGCTTAATATTTTTAATTTTTTGAAATTTGGTTGGTTTATTACTTATGTAAAATTTCATTCAATTACCTTTTTTTTTGTGGTTGTTTGTGATGTAATAATTACTGGGCACTAGTTTAGATTTTTGGAGAAAGATTTTTAACTACAGCTATAAATAAACAGATATTAAAATTGCCTTTAAAATCTTTGAAAAGGTTTCATATTTTTTTTCATGAAATTTAAAGCATTTTAAAGAATTTTATACTCTAATAAAATTTTCCATAATACAAAAATACTTAATTTTGAGCTTGGGATGTCTTTAATTATATATTACCTTTCACTATGGCAGAATAAAAATGCAGCTAATACTTGAGCCAATATAGATTTCCCAAATGACAGGATTCTGGTAGCGCATTTCAATGGGAATACTTCAACAACTGTTATAGCGCTTTACTTATCAATAGAAGGCAGTCAAGGCACTGGCGATAACTACAGCAATTTCGCTAATGTTATTCATTTCACCTCCTAGCACAAAATTATCCATGTCAATGGAGATTTCAATCCTCATCTTGGACCAGAGGGTGTAAGCTTTAGCTTCCACAACAAGGCAAATAATAATAGCAAACTCTTGCTGGAATTATCACTTAAATGCACTCTTAATATTACAAATACAACCTTTTTTAAGTAACAGAGTAAAATATGGACATACCTATCAAACCATTCTCTGTCTATGTAGATTCACCAAATAACTCAAATCACAACTATCTGACTCACAGAATTTTTGGAATTTTGCTCATTTTTACTAAGGCACTGAAAAAATCTCGATCATAGCTGGCCATTGGAAGTTCAAAACCTTTTTTGACTTAGTGAATTACCAAATTGACTTAATTAATGTGTTATAGATGTCAGATATATATTCATTTTTTGATTTAATGTTTCTTAGAGCTTAGCATTTTTTGATTTAATGAATTACATATTATGAATTATGAATTACATATTAAAACCTACCTCATGAAAATTAATTCTCCAGAAATAATATTGCAATCCAGTCTACATTTGAATTGTTTATCCCATTTTTAGACATTTTGAATATAAAATAAAAATAAAAGATTATATAAATTGAAATTTTAATATTTTATTGAAAGTTCTAAATTTATTATTACTGACATTTGCTTTATTCTGGGAGTCCAATGTGTTTAGTTGTTTATCTTGTTTAGTCTTGCTATATTATTTTTCTAAGAGCGAAAATAAGAAAAGAAAAACAAATAAGTTGAAAACGTTATTCTATTGACTATTAATGTTTTATTTTCTTAAAAATATATTTTTAGGCTCCAGGGTGCTTCTTGAATCTCCAAGGTATACTTTTACATTACAAATCATTACTTATTTCAAAATGATAAAAAATGAATTTTGCTTTGTTTCTGTTTTCTTTAAAAGCTTTTGAAGAAGTCATTTCTCCTCAATCATCGGTTTTATAGCCACTAAGTTTTTTCAAATTTTTTTCAATCACCTTTTTTTTTGCCTGTCTGCTCTGAAATAAATCGAGATAATTAAATTTTAAAATTTTCCTTTATATTTTCTTTATAAGAAAATCCATTTTTGGAAATTTCCTAGTTTTTTCTTACTTACCATTATGGATTCCCCACTAAGCCAACAGAGTCCTATGAATCTACCCATGTTTATATGTCTGTCCGTCTGTCAGTTTGTCCATCCAGTCAATTATTTCAAAATGTATTAATTTTTTCTGGAATTTTACATAAAGTCATAAGGTGATAATGATAACGATACTAACAGTTGTAGATTTTTGTAAAAATTCTCATTAATTGGTATTGAACTCAAATATTCCTATATGTGCTTATTTTAGGCCTAAAATTTAAAAAAATTTTTCAAAATCTGTTCAGTATATTTTTTTGAAATTTTTCTTGGAGTTAAAGAAATCTTTTGACCACATGGCCACCTGCCAAAAAGTCTCATTCAACCTGAGCCCAATTTGTGAACCAAAAACAGCATAAATCAGCTTTTTATTGAAAGGTTAGAAACCAAATACGCTAAAATTTTATACTCTGTTAGGAAATATTATATCTGATGATTTGGGTATGTCAGACATTTTGAAAATGTTATTGGGTCCAGTCTCCAGGACTTTTTTTTATTTATACGAAGTCAAAGGAAGGCATATTTTACCCCACAAACTTTCTTGGAATCTTTTCAGTATATTTTTTTGCACGAATATTTCTGGTTAGAAGCAAAAACTATGTTTTTTTTGTATGTAAACTTTGGTATATTTAAAAATATTTGAGCATAATGTCTAATTTTTTTTTTTTTCAGAATTTGTATATTTTACAAACCAGAATACAAATACGTGGTAAAGCACAGAAATGGTTTTAATTTACTTGTCACCAACTCTGCTGACGAAATTTCATCAGAATAAGGTGTGTTTTGTGTCTAACAGATTAAAAGGTTTTACAGACCAAAATAAAAATAAGTATTCTGGTCTGTAAAATTGCTTTTGATGGTAGGAAAACAGAAATATTTTGTTAAATGAAAAGTCTAGTTTTATTTAATACATATTCAGTAAAAATTTTGAGATGGTATTCACCAAAATACAGGAGATATTGACTGGTCAGTAAAATACAGACCAGTCCATTTTGATACATTCCATAAATACCACATATTATTTTAAAACTTCCGTTACCAATTTTTTTTTGTTGCAAGTGATTAATTGCAAATTCTTATATTAACAGATATATTAAAAGCATGTTTTTATTGCTTAGTTACTTTACAGACCAAATTTGGGCACGGGGTAGGCATGCCTGAACATGATGTTTATTATTTATTTTCATGTTTTTTTGTATACATATTAATAATTATGATAATCATTTGTGGATAATTTGTAAAGTCAACATTTATTCATTCATTTAGTAAAAAGAATGAAAGAAAAATTAATGTTTTCAAAACAATATCACTACAGACCAAACAATGGAAAGAAGACATAGCACTGTTTGCCATAT
>JAUZNK010079021.1:0-29882 GCA_035046665.1 Euphysa ruthae | reverse complement strand
ATATATTTATATGTTTATAAATATATTTAAAACTGTAATTATATCTTACACAATATCTTCAACATCAGCTAGTTTAAGCTTGCTTATAAGCTCAATCTCATGCCTAAAACAAACACAACAATTTGTTGAGAACACTATAAAGATTTCTTGTTTGATAATAAATCTACTTTAAACCAAAGGCGAGACAGCAATAAATTTACGTTTCTAAAAGAACTGATATTGATATGACAGCAAATGGCTCACAATTAAAACATAATATGTGTTTCGTCAAATTTAAAGAGAGAGCTAGTTAAGGGATGTAAATTAGCATTGAGAAATATGAATAAAACTTTGCGAATCTTTTTGTGTTTTTATGTTAAAAATGTCCAAAATATGCCAAAGTTCATTTTCTCACCTTGATATGTTCTGAGCCTAAATTTTTGTTTTGGGTCCTGAGATCTTTGCACTATAATGGATATTTTCACAGTCATTTCTGAAGCTTTTATTAGATTGATTTTTTTGTTTGCTGCTTCCTCACTGGATTTTGCTGCTTCCTCAATGCAAGATCCAAATTTTAAAACCTTCTTGCCTTCAAATATTATATTTTAGAGAAATTTCTGTTGCCTGATATGCTTATCTTGAAGTAAAGAAAGAGCTTAAGATAAAGAACAGCGATAAGGACTACTTACTCCATATTATCAACTTGTGTAGAAACGGCATTTTCAAGAAATGAAACCTCTACAGGATGGCTAAGACAAAATTGATAATTATCTTTAAATCTGCTAAATTGCAAAACATGTTAAAAACTTAATATTTTGATTATCTTCCCCAACTTATATGTCAAACAGCTTAAAAACATATTTTTAATCCTTATAAAGGATAGGCAGGATAGGGGGAGGTGAGGATGGGGTGTTAAAATAAATAAATGGTGTATCCTAAATTTAATCTTAGATTTGACACACTAACACATTTAATGTGTTCAACAGAGTCATATTGGGGGTTTTTTTTTTAATAGAAAGCAGCTTTTTAACTCTGCTGTCTACTCTAATTTGGTCAGTAAAGGTGTTTTAGGACTTTGACCTAAAATGCTGTTTTTGAGCTGGGGAAGAGATTAGCTGCAAAATATGTTCCATATTTAACACAGCCAAACCTGATAGACAAGTTACCTGAGTGTTAATGAATTGTTAGGAAGTAGACAAAATGCCTCAATTCTCGAGACACCAATTAATCAATAATAAGTATAACAAATTTATTAATGATAAATATGTTTCAGATACTTACTTACCTAGCATAATATTAACGCTAAGCATTATTACAAACATTATTAAGCCAAATTCATATACTATATATACTCAAAATGTTAACATTAAATATAATAACCATTAAAATATTAAATATAACATTAAATATAATATTAAATATAATATTCAAAAGAGTTTAAGTTAAATCTAATACAAAAATAAAACAAAAACACGAATAGCACGAATAACACGAATAGTAATACAGTGTTTCAATACAATACAATGTTTTAATCTTGAATATCACTAATTTCCAGATAACAATTCTTGAGTTTCTGACTCTTCCTCAGGCATAAAACACTTAGAAAAATTTTCTATTTACAGAAGGCGGATTTCTGAGTCATCAAAGGCTAAAAAAAACATTTTTCTTGTATATTATTAAAAATATACCATAAGCATTTATTTTAGAAATAGTGGTTTAGGTCCTCATGGGGTTTTGCGCAACCTTGAGGCAGGAAAATTTTCTTTACTGCTTTTGAGTGTCTTATTAAATTTAGTTATGGAAACCATGAGGTAAAGCTGGTTGGAAATTGGCAATCACCCCACAGGGGCTCTGCAGTGAGGGTGGGTAAAAGTTCCCTAAATTTTTTTTTTCAGAACAGTTATTGCTCGCCCAATAATGACCCAATTGCCTTGAAAATTGGTATGTTTATTGAAGAAATTTAAAAATTTTAACTAAAAAAAAAAAAAATAAATAAAATCAGGGGGTCTCAAGACAAACATCAAGGAAAATTTTGAAATTTTGAGTATTTCAAGATTTTTCTTGATAATGTTACCTAAATAAAATTGTTAAGTAATACTCCATCAAATTGGTAAGAAAATAACTTCCTAGCTATATATACCTCCTAAAAATATTATGCATTACAATGTTAAATCAGGGGGTAAAACGTAGATTTTTAATAAAAATTATAATTTTTGAAATATAGGTCAATCAATCAACCAACAATGATATAACTTTGCTTTAAAATTATGTCCTGATTTTACTCTAGAGTATGATCAAGTTTCTTATGAAATATTAACATTTACTAAACTGAAAATTTTCTTTGATAAAATGAAAATCACCAAGATGAATAAAAATAGATTTGAATCGAATTGGATTGCTCCAAACAAGTATCAAGAGTGATATCAACAAAAGGCATATTGCACCCCACTGATAGTTTCTCCAGGTAGTTTAAATAAGTTTTGATAGTTTTAAATTCAGTAAATTTACTTGCTATTGGTGGAAGAAAGGTTTCTATGGCTATTTTCAGCATACTTACTGGTATTTCTCTTTGTCTTCATTGTAAAATCCAACCAGTAAAGTTTGGAATTATCTGGTCATTAGAATTTAATTTTTGAAGAAATGTCAAAAAAAAATACTGACTTTTCAGTCTTTTGTCAAATTCAGTTCTAATGCTGAAGTCAAGTATCTCAAATTTTTGAAGCTCTGCATTGGTATTGACAGCATGTGTGATAGGTTGCTTATTCTCCATGTTGCAAGATAGTCGTCTCTTACCTTTCTTAATATTATCCAAATTGCTAAGCACAATTTTTTCTTTTAAATATTCAAGATATTAAAAAATACTGAAGAACATCTATTTGTAGAACATCAAGAAATTACGCATTTCCAGACAAATATTCCAGAAACACACCTGTAATGACGTCTGGCAAAATCTTTTTTATCAGGCACATAAACCCTCTTTAGTTCATTTTTTTTGTAGAAATAGTTATAAAAATGAACAACATAAATTTTATTTTTACCCCCTGGATAAGATGCTTTATCCCCTGATTTCTTTCATAAGAAACTTGATCATACTCTAGAGTAAAATCAGGACATAATTTTAAAGCAAAGTTATATCATTGTTGGTTGACTGATTGACCTATATTTCAAAAATTATAATTTTTATTAAAAATCTACGTTTTACCCCCTGATTTAACATTTTAATGCATAATATTTTTAGGAGGTATATATAGCTAGGAAATCATTTTCTTACCAATTTGATGGAGTATTACTTAAAAACTTTATTTAGGTAACATTATCAAGAACAATACTCAAAATTTCAAAATTTTCCTTGCGTTTGTCTTGAGACCCCCTGATTTTTTATTTATTTTTTTTAATTTTTGGATGTCTTCAATAAGTATACCAATTTTCAAGACAATCAAGAAATTATTCGGCGAGCATTAACTGTTTTGGCTAGAACATAAATCTTACTATTCTAAAAAAAATTAATTTCGCTACCTCACTGCAAAGCCCCTGTGGGTTGATTGCCACTTTCCGACAAACTTTACCTCATGGTTTCCATAACTACATGTAATAAGACACTCAAAAAAAGTAAAGAAAATTCCACCGTCTCTAAGTAGGGCAAAAACCCTGAGGTCCTGGACTACACGGAGAAGAGGTGATGATATAAAAACACACCAAAAGACACATAGACTCCAAATAAAGGCATTGAAATACTTTTTTTATAGTCTGATATCTCTGGAATGGCTAGTATTCACAGAAAGAGAGGATATTATATCATAACGTTTACGGTAGGTCATTTGGAAAAATGATTTTCAAAAATTACCAAAAAGAATTGGGAATCAAATGACAAGAACAAATGAACAAGCTAAAAGAATTAAATGACAAGAGTTTATAACACTATGTACTAAATAACTTTTGGTTATTCATTTTGTACTCATTGTTCATATTCAAATGATATCATAGATTTATCTTTGAAATTCTGGTTATGATTCAATTACTTAGATTTTGATGGCCTGACAGGCAAATTTTTGATATAAAAATTAGATATTATTCTTGACTTGAAAAACCAGAATAAAAATAAGGCTTTATATAAATTTTTTTATAACTCTAAAAAGCAAATTTTGTTCACCTGATGATGATGATAAATCAATATCATCATTGAATTTTAATAAGAATAACAAACATACTCTCTTAGCCATAAAGGTGTTTGCAGGATTTGCCTCTTCACATGACAACTGGCGTTAAAACAATGGATAGAGCAAAATTGCTAAAACATAAAATGGTCATTGGTAACAAACTGGTTATTTAACAACAAAAGATGACTGAAAAAATCTTTGAAAAAATAATTTTTTTAACCTAAAATTGTTGATGTTGATAAATGTTGAAAATAATACAGTTATGTTTGCATTGTACTAAAAACAATAAAATAACAAACAGAAAATAATAACGAAAAAACTTTACCCATTAGTTTTAAAACAACTTATAAAAAAAGAACAAAGCATCAACTTTTTTTCACAGCTTAAATTTTAAAAAGTCGCTTAGTACAGATGAGAATGGTGATATTGTTATAGTAAAAATACAGCTACTTTCCAAATTAAGACACCTAGAGAAAAATACTTTATTGAATAACGAACTTGCAGACAAAAATATTGATAATCGGTCAAAAACACTATGGCCTGAACCAAATAAAATTTTCTATATAAATCATTTTTGCAGATTTAAAAAAAATATAAAAACAAAAAAATATGATCCGACTTGAAATCACATTATTTGGCTGAATTTAAGTTATTTATCAGAAGAAAAAACTTTTCTAGCTTCATAAAAACTTTTCTTAGGATCGAAACAAAGCTATCCATCTAGAAAAATAATAATTTTTGACTAAATTTGATCTCTTTGACCGTAGGGGCCAGGAACAATTATAGTTAGGGAGAAAAATGTCATAAAGAAATGCAACATTCTAGCTGCACTTCATCAACTAATCTCCCACCCCACACTCCACCTTCACCCCTTCCTCTGACCACCTCAAAATTTTCACTCCATCACAATGTCATTTCCAGCTCTGTAAGTCGAAATTTGATTAGCCTGTGTAGAATTTGCCCATGGTCTCCAATTTACTAGATCGGATCCTCTACATAATAAAGTTGTCTCTACTGTTGCTATGACAAATTAACTCAAGAGAAATAAGACCAAAGGTAAATAATAAATTGAACTCAAAACAAAGTTTAATTTCAGAATCTTGTGCATGCTTAATTTTCTCTGTATTTTATCATGTTGTACTTTTCCAAACATAACACAACTAGCAATCAAGTTTATCTTATTTAGAAGTGTTTGAAATGAACTTTAAAAACAAAAATAAGTAGTTTGATATTTCAAAATTTCATTACCTTTTCACCAGTTTAAGTGACTTCTAAGGCAAAAATTCTTTCATAAAAATATTAACAAAGAATGAAATATTTATAGTTAAAATAAATCTTATTCCTATTCTATAAGATCAGAGATAAACAATCTACCTTTCTTTCTCGAATATCATAAACTTTATTTTTTTTCACAGAAATGCGATACTTTTGTCTTGACACCTATAAAAATTATGTCATTTTAGTAGTATTTTAAGACCTTCATTACATTCCAGCATCAAATGTTTATTATCAGTTTCCAATTCTTTCGTATTAGTTTCAACCTTATATAAAAAAATCTAACGCAAGGTTACTATATTCATAAAAAAGGGAATTTACCATTAACCTAGACATCATAAAAAAAAACTCACTTAACTAGTAAAGATTAACCAAAATCACCTATTAATCATGAGAAATAATAAAAAACTAATTAATTTGCTAAGTTTCTCCTAAAAAGAAAAAAAAATTTTAAACTGGAGCACATAAAACAAACATTACTTTAGGAATTTTGTTTGAACATAGCGGGTAACCACACAACATAGAAATAGATCTTTCTTCAGTAATATCTTCATAATGGGATGGCATCATCATATTTAACTAAATACAAAAAAAAACTTATGATAAAAAACCATATAAATAGTTCATGCTATTTTTTTTCCAATAGCATTTCAAGGAAAATCAGTGCCTACTAAAAGATTTGCCATTTCTAAAACCGATACATATCAATCTTTGATAAAGATGAAAGCTTTCTATACGAAAAGTGAACAGGGTGTTAGCTAGCCTGATGGCACCGTGTATAACGCAGTATTTCCAATTGAGTCAAAATTCCCAATTCAAAATTCAAAAGTTAAAAAAAAATAAATTAAATAGAAAATACTAATTACTAAATAATATTTCATTTTTTTTATTTATTTCTTTTATTATTTTTTTACTCAATATATATTGGAAATAATATAATGTAGCAACACTTGTTGATTTGTTTGTTTTCTATCAAGTTAAATTCTTGAAAATCATTCTTTTTTACTTTGGTTTTCTTTGTGGAGTACAACACCGAACACACATTACATTTTAAGTTGAGAGATCAACTTAAACTTCCATGCCATATGATATTTTCTTTTTTCTATTTCTTTTATTTTTTTATTTTTCTTCATGCAAACATGAGAAATTTGTCAAAAAATAAAATTTCACGTGCTTTTTCTAATGATCTTACAAATCTAAATAACATTCCAATAAAAAAAAAAATTTTTGGAAAAAAATGGGCCAACGGGTGAATTCATAGGACTTCTTCAACTTTGTTGGGAGTCCAAAAAGTGTAATTTCAAAATAGAAAATATCAGATTAAAGTAGTTTCAGAAATATTTTAAGAGATTATATATATATATAGACTAACGGAAGCAATTTCAAATCTTTTGAGAAATGTAAAAAGTTCTATTTCGTTACCTAGATTAGTTGCTCAAACAATGACATTTGACAGGTATCCATAGGCTAATCTTGTCACACAGCGCCTCACAAAAACTTCAGAAATTTTTTTATAGAAAGAAACAATAGGCAGACATCTGATTTATATGAACAAAACCATTGAGCAAAACAAAAGCTCAAAAATACCAACCACTTTGCTGAATTCCTTTTTTGATATACTTTCTACAACAGCTAACCTCTCAACACATTGATGAGCCTTTTCTTCTGCTTTTACATGCAAGCAAATTTCTGCTTTTATCTTTGCACGCCTACAATAAACAAGTTCATTCTTCAATCTCAAATTTTTTCATAGGGTTTGGAAGAAGTGGAGGATGCTTCAATTTTCAATTAAGATTTTTGCTAGAAAAAATTTTTCAAGTGGGATATTGTAAATTGAAAATAAATATCAGTTTTAAACCAGACACATTTAAAGAGGCATAAATACAAGTTCCTTTTCACCCCTAAAAATGATATCAAAAAATTATTTGCCTAAGAAATGATTTTCAAGGATAAAAATAAATTTCTAAAACCTTTCCTAGCCCTAAGCCACTTACGATAATAAAAGAAACCGTTCTTTTATAGTGGGGCGACACACTAAAATATTTTCCACCCAAAGCTAAAGCCCATCCCCTAGCCAGGAAAACTATTACAACTTTAACCACGTGTTTTGGTTGATAGACTCAAGGGCTATTTCCATCCTTATCGAAGTAGATCCTAACCAGGTAGGCTCATACAACACATACATGAAAAAAGTTCTAAATTCTTGAAGAATCAATTTCACATTGCCTCTTTACACTTGTAACTTTAAAGAAAAAAACCCAAAAATTTCAGAAAAGGATAATCAAGACTTAACTTAAACTGATCTTAACAAATAAATATCAACGGAAAAAACTTCAGAAGTACCATCAAAGAAAGAGCAGTTTTCAAACAAAAAAATCAAAAAACAAAAACTGGTTCAAGAAATAAATGTTTTTAACATACTTTAAAGTTAATCTCAAAGAAGGACATCCAAAAAGAAATATTGATGCCAACAAGGAATTGATTTTCACTTACCTATCTGCATTGTTATTAGTCATTATCATCAGCAATGATAAATTTTGTTAAATGTATTATTTTTGCTATAAAAAGATATCTTGTTAGACTTATAGATATTTAGTAAAACAAAACACAGTAATAATTTCAGGAATCATTAAGCCACTAAAACTAAACGGCAATTTTACTACAGCATAAGCAGTGGATGAACCACGTGACTAGTGGAATTAGCAAAGTTTTTGTTGCTATTTTATTTTTATTAAAACTTTTCGCCAAAAGAATATTTCCGAAGTAATCGAAGGAGTACTCAAATTTAGCTCAAGAATAAATAGCCAACCAATAAACTTCATGTAATTTAAACAATGAAAAAAATTTTTCATTATATATTATTTTTGTATAATGCCCGATATATTTGTTTGAAGACATTTGTTTGAAGATGTAAATCAAAATTTACAAAGCGAATGGAAATACATAAAATATAGAAATGTGAAACGCAGATAACGCAGACAATAGTTAAAATCTAAGTAGCAAAATTAACTTTAAAAAAACTGGTTAATCAAGCCATATGCTTGTTTAAACTAAAATTTTATTTCAAATTCCTTTTTAACTTCATCAACTAAAGAAGGATTTGATAATAAGTCAACAACCAACATAGCCATACTTTTAGCTGAATTAAGAGTTGGAAACTGGTTTTCTGGATCACCAGCACTTGCTGTAAATGCGTGAGTATGGTTTATAGCCTGTGTTGATATTTTAAACTTTGGGTGTATAGACGGTTTAATTTTTGATATGTTTCCAAAATCAGTAGATGCTGTAGATTTATTGACCATATGATCATCGTTGAAAGTGACACCTAAACTTTTTGCATTAGCTATGTATAGATCGCTCATTAGCCGGTTAGACTTCAACGCGGAATATGCTGGAGCATTTGATGATGTTTCAAATGTACATCCTACCAATCAAAACAAATAGTGAAACATTAATATTCAAACGTTTATTATAAATAATGCCATAACAGGATATCTGAAATAATTGTGAATATGAATATATGAACATAAAATATTTTTATATTGAATTTATCCTTGTTTGGGCATTAAAACATGGTTTCTATGGTAGCATTAAGCAAATAATAGAAGAATATTAGGAGTAGTTTATTAAGAAAGCATAATGATATGATTTCATGTAAAATTCTTTAAAGATATCCCAACAAGGCATGTCTTGTTTTTCATGCATACAATGATAAACCGG
This sequence comes from Euphysa ruthae, assembly GCA_035046665.1. Lineage (NCBI taxonomy): Eukaryota > Metazoa > Cnidaria > Hydrozoa > Anthoathecata > Corymorphidae > Euphysa > Euphysa ruthae. Next base: position 20,751 of record JAUZNK010079021.1, on the reverse strand, counting down.
GCCTTGATCATACTCTAGCACCTCCACGTTTATCTAAAAGATTTCAGGTGCAACCAGTTAGAATCAATCAGAATAAGTCAGAATAACCAAAATCAAGCTAATCAATCAATTAATCAATCAATAATCAGTTTTTTGAACTATCACTAAGTTTTTTCATTAAAACAGCACTTTTCGGATCAATGTTAATTAATCTCAACTGTTGATCAAAAAAAAATGTTATATATTTTCTGTCTTTTGTAAAAGCAATAAGGTTTTTCATAAAAAAACATGGAGATATTAAAATGACCATGAATTTATAAACTTTTATAAGGACTAGTAGCAGGGAACTAAGAAACTCATTAAAAAATGTATTATACCGGTTGCAGAAGCAGCACCGCTTGCACATTTTTCCACTTTATCAACTAAATTATGCATGTCTTCATCAACTAATCCACGTATGTAAAATTCTAGTTCAGCCCTATCTGGAATAATGTTGGGATGCTTGCCACCATCTACAATAATGGAATGAATCCTTGATGTTGGTTTCATCTGTTGACGCAACATGGCCACATTGCTATAGCAACTTACAGCAGCATCCAAGGCATTACTACCTTCCCAAGGTGCAGCAGCATGAACTGATTTACCTTGAATAAAAATAACATAAATAGTGGCATTAATTTAAAAAATTAAATACAGGTTTTTTAAAATAAATTAAAAATTCAGAATTAAATCTAAATGTAGGTTTCAAGTTTTTTTGCAAGGCTTATTTTCCCATGAAAAATTACGTTTTGTCTTTAACCTTATTCCTGGGGAGAAATATTTGATTATAACAGGTATATGTAGCAGAATGCAAGCTATGGAAAATTTTACTTCAAAACTATCTTTAAGAGTGTAAATGATGGATCAATTTTTATCTTCCAAATCATAGTTAAATAACTCTATTTTCAAACTTCTTTCTTTTTGAGCCTTATCTTTTTTAGAACAGCAATCAGACAAGATTAGGTATCAAAACAGTTCCATTTTTTTGAACTCCCTTGATTTCCTAAAAAACTTTAAAGTTTATGATTCTGAAATAACAAAATTTTTAAACTGCTATACTAAAACCACTAAAATTAGTTATGATTCAACAATTTATCCATTTTTAAACTTTTTTTTTACTGAGCAGATTAAATAAGACAGATGCCCACTTAAAAAAACATCCAAAAATAGCCAAAAAAACTATATATTCTTTAACACAGTGAAAAATCGAATTTCAAATAAAATTTATTATGGTCTGCTACATAATATAGCTACATAATTAAAATATTTCTAAGCAGTCACACCTTAATATAAAGTCAGAAAAATTAATACTGATAAATAAACATGTCATAAAATAAAAGCATACCATGGAAAACTACTGTTAGATGGTACAAAGCGATATAAATAGGTCGAGGAAAATCATATGGGGAAGGATGTGACATCATACATACATCTGCTTCATCAAACACACCCTTCTTTATCATCAAGCATTTCCCTCCTTCAGCTTCCTCACCAGGGGTTCCATACACAATTATTTCAAGTTTGATGTCTGGAAAAGCGGTGATTAAAGACTTTAGTGCTAAAAGTAAGTACTACCCATTTAATTACAAATGACTAATTACATTTAATTACATATTATTAATTACATTTAATTATATATGATTTGTGTGAATAAAACTGAGGAGATCAATACTCAGAGATTTTATGCTAAAAACAGATCATGGCATTTTAGAATAAGGCTAAGTTATCTTAAAGTTGAATTCCCTCAAATTTAATTGTTGAATTCCAACTTAAATATCATGTTTAATACATTATATAAAAATCCTTCTATTACTCAGCTAATTATGATGATTTTATAAGAATAAAATTATGAGATGTTCAAGATATATGGCTAAAACTTCATGCATTACACATATGAATTAGAAAAAACAGTCAAAACTAACGGCCAAAATATTTAAAATAGGTAAAATATTTTGCTCTTTAATTTCACACAAGGATGCTACAGCAATGTTTACCTCTATCTCAAGTAAAATATTTTTAACATCAAAAAGACAATCCAAAAATAAATTGCTGAAGCTCCCTTAAATGCTTAAACTTTTTCGTAAATCAAAATACTATGATAACAACATAAATCACTGAAATATACATCTATCAAATCTTGCAAAATATTGATATTAAACATACCTCCCTGCTAAAAGTCCTGAGAATTGGAAACATGTATATCAGGCATATTTTATTGCTTAAGCATACCTATTGATGTTGCAATTCCAGCTTCTGCAATCAAATTATGACCACAAGCGTGTCCAATACCAGGAAGTGAATCATATTCACAAAAAACCCCCACTTTTAACCCATTTTTATCACCATATCTTGCAATAAACGAAGTTTCCAGTAGTGTCTTTCGATTTACACTGAATCCTTCTTTTTCAAGAAAAGACGTTAAATGTTCATGTGCTTTATGCTCATTAAAACCAAGCTCTGGGTTGTTCCAAATGTAATCACTTATGCCCTTCAAGTCATCCGATCGCTTGTCAATTGTTGACTTGATAATTCCTTTTTGGTCATCTATACTAATTTTCATTTTGACTTTAAGTATTTAAAACTTGATCAAGGTATTGGTATTTACAAAGGGTATATCAAAAATTGCACATTTAATTATAGACTTGTTATCTCTGCAATATTTCTAGTATGAATGAACGAAAATAGAATTTTAAACTAAGATGGCCTTTCACTAATTACTGCTCAAAACAAAAATCTGGAATACTGAAGTGGCAGAAATAATTATATTTTATGTGATATTTTTTATTTTAATAATCAAAACCACATAGCTAATTATTCAAATATAAATTGTTCATCACTTTTTCCATATTTTTTTAGTTGTGATTACAAAAAATTAATCATTTTAATCATAAGCTTTTTGTAGAGCTTTTACATAAAATAAGTTATAATACCATACATTCAGAAAAAGGCCAAGTCAATGTGACCTATAATTGATTTTGTTTGCAAAAACGAAATTTTAAATCATGGCTCAACAGACAATGAAAGATTTTTTCATGAAAACTTTTGCAGGCAATAGATCTAGATCTATGTGGAAGATAAAACATGACCAAAATTTAAAAGCACCCTTCTAAATACACCCTTACTAAAGTTTGGTCAATATTCATAAGGTTTGTGTCCCCTTTGTTTAATTACAATTCCAACCCTCATCCTCACCGAAATTCCAGGTATTAGAAACTATGCACAACTTCCAGGATATAACACAGGTGACATATGAAAAAACTCTGAATTTGTATCAACTGCACAAGTCACTCAGAGTTCTCCTGATGACACAGCTTGTACAAGATATAAGCATGTTCTATAACTACAATCTGGGTCAAAATATATCAAACTTTTTGAATTTTTACAAGAAATTTGGACCTTAACAACAACTCAAACATTTTAAAATTAAGGATTACATACCCTAATTTTGGATTTACTTTTAGACTGTCAACTTTTGAGCTTTAGAATTTGGAATTTTAGAAATTAAATTTTATTTTCCAGTCAAACAAAAAGCCATCAAACATAGACATCATCGCACTACTAATAGAAGTCCTTAGATTTTTTAATGAGAAAATGAGCCTTTAGCATTACCATTTTAAATTTTGGAAATAATCTAGTTTTGTTCCAAACTATTGTGACCTAGATTGTAGGTGTTGACTCACTTAAGCTGGTGTTCGATTAAGTTAAGTTTAAGGTTAAGATTAAGTTTTGTGACCAATTTCCTCAAAACCATTTATTTCAGATATAATCAAGTGTACAAGAATAATTTGACAAAACAGAATGCTACATTTCAGTTTACGACTAAACAGTTTCACATTTCATTTAGTGTCATATTCTATCATTTTTCAATATGGGCAAAAATTGTCTGTCATGGAAAAGTTTGCACAGTGGGCTGAGAGAGGGACATTTGGAAAAAATGAAGTTTCAACAATGGCTAAATAACCAAGTGTTTTTGTTAGCCTGATTAATTTGTGAATCAGTAAAAAAAAAATTAGGTCAATACCTATTCCTATTCAAAACTTATGGTTTTTTGAACATTGCCGATTTTCAGAATTAAAACGTTTTAATTTTGGAAGAGCAAAAATGTAACATTTGATTTGTAACCTATAACATAACTTCTAAAAGTGTTTTAGTAATACCCCAAGGTGTTATGAGAAGAATGGGAGCCACTCTGTAATAAAATAGGATTACACAAGGGCCAAATTGGTAAAAAAATATTGTTTCAGAGGGTTTTTCATGAAAAAAATGTCATAAGAATGGGGAAAAGTTGACAAAATCGCCGGAAAAAATGACTTAAAACAATGAATAACTTTATTTACCCCAGGCAGCACCCTATGTAACATATATTTTTCCGAAAGCTTGGAAACCATGTAACTTAAAAAAACTAGTCCCAAAAATAGCCTTCTGGGGTAAATTGAGATTTTAATATTTGAAATATATCATTCAAGGCAATTTTCCAGACCTGTCAAAACTTTAATTTTAGAAAATAGATTAATTCATAAAACTTCAACCATCAAAAGGTTTTTTCCTTAAATAATTACTGCAAATGTATTTTATGGGTGCTATGTTATGTTATGGGTTAACTATCAATGAAAAAAATAATAATAAGGACATAATCATGAAAATTTTCCAAAAAAAGAACAGAAAACGACAAAAATCAGACGTGCAAGACGATGGCTCGATTATGAAACAGAAAGGCGATTATAGTGAAAGAGCTGGACAAACTGCTAAACCAATCCCAACCAACTCAGTTCTTTCTGTACAGGTTTCTGTACTCCATGCATTACTACAAACAATAAGAACACGACCTTCATGTAAAAACTCACAAAATTCCAATCTTGTTGATACCATTCGGAGAATGTGGATTGGATCTGATCCGTTAGTTAATGTTGAGAGAGCAAAGGCAAGATCGTATTGTAAATATTGCAATGAAAGTGGACATTCTACCAGATACTGTAAGGAAAAAAACATTATTGATAATTGCTTTCATGATGATGGCGTTTTATTTAAAAGTTTAATAATAACTACATAGTTTTAGTTTATAGTTAGTATATATTATAGATTAGTTAATATTTGGTTTCAGTTTATTTACAGTCTTTTTGGTTTAAAATGCTATACATCATAGACCTACTTAACATTTTAAATTTATATATTTTTTCAAATCCGTGCTGTCAATACGCTTCCAACGAGCTATTTACCACCATTGCATCTCTTTTCTTTCTTAAGTTATTACCAAATGTCCCTCAAATCAGCGTTTCAGCCCACTGTAATTTGGAACCTAATACTTTTAAGAAACATAATAAATACAACACCTTTAAGCTTTAAATTAAAGATCTATACCTGAGCTCACTTGATAACCTTTGCAGACCAAATTTCTATAGAAATTAACTAAAATTTTTTATTTTTATTTCTTGTTTTTTTTTTTTTTAAATCGTATCAAGGGATCATAATGGAAATATTGTCATGATAGACAATTTTTGTGCCTATCCTTTTCTTAAAAATTGATGTATTCATTTTTTTTGCTTGTTTAAAGTATTTTTTTCAAAGGCAGAATAAATACTTACTTACTTAGGAATCATAACTTGCCCCATCTTCTCTGAATCCTAATTTCTATGTCATTAGATCAAAGTAATGTATAAATTAATAGCTTGACACACAGCTCTGTGTTGATTTATCAACAGATGTGTTTTCAAGATGCTATTTAAATTATAACCCCATGGTTGGACAATTCTTTCATAATCTTAAGAGGAAATAAGCATATCAATGAATTTATCTACAAAGTGGTCATGATGTTGTGAAATCTTAATTTATCACTAGCTATTTTTTGGGAAAGGGCTTGTGAAATGTAAAATTTCGGAATTTTAAATAGTGCATTAAGCATTAAGCATTAAGGAATCATCATACTGAATCTACCATTGAAATGCATTTTTCTGAAGAATCTGACACTGATAAGAAAAACCTGCTAGGAGTACACATAGTGGACACTGGGGTGTCTTTATTTGAAGAAGTATGTAATTTCTTTCTACAGATGATGCTTTCGCTGCGCTGATCTGGCTACTAGCAACAGTTTACAAATGTTTGGAAACTCTACGAAGTGTTTTTTGGTGAATCACTTCACATATTCAACTTACACCAGGGCCTATTTTCTTTGGTCACCAGATTGAAATCAAATAAACTTCATCTCATGAATTCATCTTTCTTATCATCACAAAATATTAAATATATCAAAGAAAACTCACATTTACATTAAAACTCAAACCTAACATGATAGCATGTGTAGCAGATAGGTCAATGATTTGATGAAAGTAATGGAGCATAATTTAACAGCTGGATGTCCTTCTTAGCACCTAACTACTTACAGTAATATAGACATCTGTCCTTTTACCACAACCTTTAAGTTGCTATAGATAAAAGGTTGTTGTTAACAATTTTATATAATTTTTATTCATTTAACTTTATTAAAAGCTAAGAGCTTCTCCTGATTTTTTTTTAACCAGATGCGTCAAAATTTACCTTAGCCTAGTATCATAAAAGTTGACAATGGTCATTTCTCATAAAAAAAAAGAAAGATTTATAGAGGATAGAAATCAGCTCACGTGACAAAACAATTTTTTTGATTAAAATTTATCAAATGTATATCAAATATTTATCAATGTTTTTAGTTTTTTGCATAATATTTAAATAGCTTGAAAAACATTATTCCTAGTGAAAAGTTCTTTTGTGAGAAATCATCAGTGCCATGTTCTGAAATAAATTAATTTCAAAAAAGCTTTTGATAAACAATATATTTATATATTTCTTGCAAAAATTTGAGTAACATAAATTTGGGCTTCGAAATTTGTCAATTCAAGAGGCTCTTAAAAAAATCTCATACTTAAAGATACAAGAACACATCCTCATGATTAATTATTTTAACATGTTTATGCCCACAGAGAAACAATTGGAGTAAAGCCATTCTAAAAATTATATTGGTATTTCAGAGTATTAGTATTTCACAATACTAGAAGAGATAAGCCTCCAGCCCTATTTAATAAACAAACATAACACAAAAATTAACAAATATTCATCATTTCCTAAATATAACTACAATTTACAATTTACCTGGCAAAGCGTTTTTTTAAAGAAAGATATTATATCATCCCAAGCTTCTAGCTGTGCTTTTGAGTGAAGCTTAGAATCACTTCCACCGAAATAAATCATCATTGGCGGTGGTACCAACACATGATTGGTATAAGCACATACTGGAGAATAAGGGGCATCTAATAAATGACCAAGACCTTTGTACCTTTGAATTTCATAATTTTTTTTTCCAGTAGCATCCATAATGTCCTTTGCAATGCTAGCAAATAATTCACTACGGTAATTATGATCATCCAAACCAACCACCATCAGTAAATCAGCCTTCGAACGATAAAATGGGTGAATAGAAGATGGCTTGTTACGCGGGTCGTCAACAACATTTGTTATATCAACTGTGTTTTCTCTGATTAAATGCATAGCATGGAGGTCAAGTGCAGCATCTTCAACAGTGAAACCTTTGTAAGTAGTTAAACCACCTATACTTGTTATAGCTCCATTTACATATACAACAGAACGAATATTTGAAAAATGAGACATGATTCCTAAAGATACATCACCTCCTTTTGATGTACCAAAAATTCCAATTGAACTTTCATCTACATATCTTTGTTCAGCAATAAAATTTATAGCTTCTTCAAAATATTCAATGTTTAATACGCTGTAATCTTTTGGTAAATCATCAACTATAAAAAATGCTAAAGCAAAGCATACAAAACCATGACTTGCCAAAAAAGCAGCAGAATCTTCAGCTATTTGTCTATTTTTAGTGCCACCTTGTATTGTAATAATTGTAGGGAATGGTCCATCTCCCTCCGGTATAAATATTGTACCCCTTAAATTCCCTTCTCTAACCAGAACTCGTTTCACACCTTTAGTTAAAAAGTTTCTCTGTATTGTAGTTTCATGCAAACACTTATTATCTGAAGAAAAATCATTTACAAAATTTTCATATGCTTGAATTTTATATGGTAAAGAGATTGTTCCATTTGTCACCTGCAACCTTGTCATTGATGAATCATTCTTTCTGCTCATTGACCAAAATAACCCCATTGGTTCTTTACCAACGTAACTTCCATCAGTGGACTCAGTTTCGGACATATCAAAGCTACCATTTTTATTTGTTTGAATATGAGCAAATGAAATAAAATCCAACTTTTCAGATGGCAATTCAAGAGATGCCTTCAATGTTAATTTTTGAAAAGGTTTAAATCCACTTCCACGTATTTTGACTATTTCACTAACATGTGACACGGCAGGTTCAACAGAAAAACTTGATAAACGTTTCATAACCATTGAAAAATTAACTTTTCTAGCTAACAGCAAGCTCATTTCTATTCTTCACTAAAATAAGATAATGCAATTGATTGAAATTCATCTTCATTTATTAGCCTGCCTTTGCAACAAACACTTCAAGGAAAAATCAACTTTACATTAAAACTTAGTCTTAATATAATAACAAGTGTAGCAGACAGACCAATGATTTGATGAAAGTAATATTTTTAACACCTAAGATAATGAAAACCTGTTTTCTATAGCTTTAGTTAAACAATTAAAAATCCTTTTCAACATTACAAAACAACAGGATATTTTTTTCCTGAATCAATACGGCAATGAACTATCGTTTTGTTGTATCAAAATCATGTGAAAACCTTTTTTCGTGTTATTTAACTTAAATGTTTAAAACAAATCCTGTGCAATCTAATTATCTAATCAGCTGAGCAATGAATAAAATATAAAAAACTGTAATTTTTGTGCATAAAACTGTTAAATGATAAATTATTAAATACAAGCTATGAATACAAGCTTTGTGTATCAAAGCCTCTTCACTTTCTAATTTTTCTACCTCACCTTCTTTTCTGTGTGTCTCATTTTCTTTCGCCTCGTTTCGAGCCTCTTCCTCCTCCTCATTCTCAACCCTGACACTTTCATTATGCCCCTTTTGTTCTTGATCATAACTATGCCCTTTTAGATTATTTTCATCTATTTGTTGTTTTTCCTGTGTCTCTTCATCGCTCTCTTTATTTATATCAAGTCATTTCTTTTGAAAATTTTTCACGTTTACTATATTTGAACTTTTTATTATTTTTTTCATTTTGAAAAACTTTTAAGCATAATCTTTCATAGGGAGGTGTTGTGATTAATGCATTACATGCTTAACTCTTTGATAATTAATGATTAATGATTAATTAATTAACTAAAATATACATCAGATTAAACTATTTTTAAATTCTGAACATGACTAAGCTTTTGATAATTTGTTATTTAATAACTCAAATTATGAGCTCTGCTCTGCAAACAGCTTAAAACAGCTTATGTGTTATAAATAAATAATTTCAATTATCTACTTAAATTTTGATTAGGATATATTTTGACACTTAATTTGTGTTCTTTATTTTCTTGCTTTTTTCAAATGTTAGTCTTGTAGATATAAATAATAATCTTGGGCATAAGAAAGCGCTGCACCCAGAATAGAGATCAAACCTTTATAGCAGCAGATTTTGTAATGCATTCAATGTATAAGAATTCCAAGAAAAATCATTTCAGAAAGTTAAGCTTAACAATCAAATCGGTTAGATTCAGTAAGTTCAGTACCATTCATCAACACTTCTGGAAGAAAAGGTTTCTTAAAGCGATTTTGTTATTGAAGCATTGAATGATAACAACAATTTCCCACCCAACTTAACAACAGTGTGAAGATCATTTTTCAACCTTATCAAAAGCATTGTTTGTCTTCCTTAAAGTTAAGTACAAAGTAGTACCATCCGCATATATAGCCAGCTTACAAAGAATACTATCAGGAAAATCATTAATGAAAATTAGAAAAAGAGTAGGTCCCAGAACAGACCTTGAGGGACACCAGACAAACCAGACAAACAGTTCAAAGAGTGATCATCGAGGACCATCTTGGTTTCTTTGCCTGATCAAAGAGACTTAATGATATTCAAAACCTAACCTGAGATACCATATGATTTCACTTATGGAGAAGTCCAGCATACCACACCTTGTCAAATGCCTTAGAGATGTAGAGTTGCCTTGAATTAACCGCAAATAACCAGAAATTGACAGATGATTTTTCAGATGACAGTCAGAGCATCAGAAGTGGACCTATGAAAACAAAAACCATACTGATGATCAGAAAACAAACTGACACATGAGTTAATCAATGATTTAAAGACCTTACTTATAAATGAAAAAAAACTGATAGGATGAAAATTATGAGAATGATATCGCTCTCAAAAATTTTAGAATACTGGGACTACAAATGCAGAATTCCAGAATGAAGGAAAAAGGATTCAGAGACACATTTCTTAAACAGCCTGCAGAGAATCGGAGTTCTGAGGAGCACTTTTGTAGCAGGACTCCAGGAATTTCATCAGGGCCAGTCTTGAGATAAGAATTTAATAACAAATATAACAAACTTACTACCAAATTGTGTCATTTACATTGTTTTTAAAGTAGTTAACTATCCACAATGCTAAAATTTTCATGGTAATTTCAAATGGAAAAAAAACGTCATCAAAAAAGAAATAAAAATATTTTCTAATAAATAATATATGTATTCTAAAAATGAAAGATTATAAACGCTCTCTCTACAACTCGAAAAATGAAAGATTTACCATATTTACTTACATAACTTGACTATCTTTAAATTTAAGTTGGTAGTACTTACTGCTATGATTAAAACTATAACAAAACAAGTAATATTTATACCTTCCTGCTGAGCAAATATGCCAATACCAGACCAGGAGAACCAGATCCCAAGAATAATGGTATAGTCATAAATTTTGGCAAGTTTGTCATAAAATTTAAACATCCATTTAAGAGCAGTTCTTAAAAGTCAGTATACAGGAGTATGGATCCTAATCCTCAATTTGAAAATGCTCTGAAAAATCAAATATAAATAATATGTATATCAAAATATTAAATAACATGAAATAGACATAAGCTATAAACTAAAAATTAAAAAATATATATTTTATCAAGCATTATACAATACATTTATTTACCATTATTAAAAATTTTTAGCAATGAATTTGCAGCCATACTGGGAGTTACAACTTCATCTTTGACAAATCCTTCATATTTTTTTATATGTATTTGCATGTCTTTATTTTCCATAAACATAGTCATAATATCATCTCTTATATGGCTCCACATCCAAGCCTTGTACTGTTGCCTTCTTTTTAAATGAAAAACATTCCTTTCAAGCATGATTTCTTTAAACTGTTGCATTTTCCACCAAACCTTATCAAAACCTTCATTGTGAAGGGAAGATACAGGATAAACTCTAGGATGCCAAATATCTGTATGTCTACGTAAGAGTTTCAAAGCACTGGTATATTCGCTTTGAACTCTTTTTGCTGATGGTAATAAATCACCATCCGCTTTGTTAATCAGCACTAAGTCTACCATTTCTACAATTCCCTTTTTAATACCTTGTAGCTCATCTCCGGATGCCGGAGGAAGTATCAGAACAAACATGTCAACCATATCGCTAACAGATATTTCTGACTGGCCGATTCCAACGGTTTCAACTAATATAATGTCATAACCAGCTGCCTCACATAAAATAATAGCTTCATTAGTTTTTTTAGCAACACCACCCAAAGTACCGGCAGTGGGTGAAGGCCTTATATAAGCATTGGGATTGTGAGACAGTTCAACCATACGAGTACGATCACCAAGTAGAGACCCTCCTGATTTTATTGAAGAAGGATCTATAGCTAACACAGCAACTTTATGACCTTCATTTACAAGTTTTGTACCAAGAGTCTCTATGAAAGTACTTTTTCCAGCTCCAGGTGATCCACTTAAACCAATCCGAAAGGACGGTTTTATGACTGAATGATTTTTTTTCAAATAATTCAAACTTCGTGATAACAGATCATTAGCCTGAATCTTATGTGATTCCTTTGTTGATTCAACCAATGTTATACAACTTGCTAGAGAACCTCGAACACCAGCAATTAAAAATTTAAATAAATCATCAATGGATTTCTGTTTACGTCTTAGTGATATTTTGTGATTATAACGACGAAGATGAAACCAAACATTAGAATTCAAACTACTGATTATCTTTAATCTTTTAAGCATTTCCATAGCTTTGTATCATTGTAGTAATAAAACTATTATTATCTAAAAATTAAGAACATTGAAGTTATGAGACTTAATGATTCACTAAAGGTATTCCTGACATCTCAAACTTTGAAGGATTTTTAAAAACAATCCTGTTTAAAATGAATTTTACCTTATTTTTATGCCATTTTCAAATTTTTAGCGTGGAAGAAAAAGTCACCTGCAACAGCTATGAGCTTTTATTTAATTGGCAAGCTTTGGTATGGGATTACAAAATAAGACTTGCCAAAAGATAGCCGAATGAAATACAACCAATTGAAAAATTTTGAAAAATTTTTTTTTTTTTAATTACATCCATTTTAATTTTCTCCAGGTAAATACTCATAAATACTCATAAATAATACTTATCTTTTTATTGATGTTTAATTATTTTTCTTTAGAGACCAGATAAAATGCCAAAAACAGTGTTAAAAATGAGTAAAATTTAAGTAGTCCAAATTAGTCTTACTCATCCAATTTTAAACATCAAATATTGAAAGTCTCTCCAAAAATATTCCTCATGAAATCAATTTCAATAAAAAAAAAAAAAAAAAATCCTTTTTTACTTGATTTCACAAGTTTGATTTTTAACTCATAACATTTTTTTAGCCATATTTCTCTATTGGTTAAATCATTTCATCTTTATTACCAAAGAGGACAATAACAAGAAAGCCAATTAAATATAAACTAAGACTTACTAAAACTTTTTAAGTGTAAATAACTACGTATAAAATGTACATAAAAGTTTAAATTCCTTTATCCAAAGAAAAACTTTTGTAAAAAAATCTTGGAAATTATTGAGAATAAGATGTTAACATGTGATAACAACATGTTCAAGATATCAAAAAAAATAATTTTTAATATAATCTGAGATTTATTGAAATAAACCTCTAAAAAAGTCACAAAAATCTAATTTTAGGACCTTGTCCTGCCCTAAAAAATTTTCAAGGTAGCTGACACGCTGAAAATATTAGAAATAATATTTGTTCCTATAATGTATAAATAACAATAATACCAATAACAATAACTACCATGAAAAAAAAATAAAAATACAATGCAAAAAATAACCATATTATAAAGCAAAGAGATTTTAAAATAATGTTCTTTATAGTCAACAAAATTTTAAAGTAACTATATTCAGAAAAACTTTAAATGTTCTTATATACTAAAAAAATAAAGCAAGTCTTTTGAAGTGTTTTTAAAATGTAAAAATTAAATTTTGGAATAGATATTTGAGTATATGCCTGTGTTCACTGCAGATAGTTTTTCTCTATATATTTGTTTTTTATATTTTTTGTTATATTTATTTCAAAAATAGTTTATATTTGCCATAAAAGATAATTGTTTTTGTTTATCATACTACATCAATACTAGCATATAGACCCTGAGATAAGTAAGAAAATATTCAAGTAAAGCAAGTAAAGAACTTGTAAAAGCTATGTGAAATTTAAATATTAAATCATGATGCTAAAATTTATAATAGTTATCTTGCCAATAATTTACTTTGTAGTCATCATTGGGACAAAATTATAGAATCAAAAATCTGACTGACCTGTGTAAAGACCTGTAGTCCCAAACTGACCTGTGTAGGGACCAGCATGCAATAACTTATAAGAAAATATTTTCTACCAACATAAAAAAATCTCAGAAAAATAAAAAGTTGCTTTCTTTTAGAAACATCAAAAATGAAAATTTTTAACAATTTAACTGTATAAGTGTCTAGAACCAAAGCCTGTCAAAATGGTTGACATGCTAAAAAGTGATCCAAATTTTTTATTTTGTAAAAAATTCTAAAAGTTAACCTCCATGATCTTTTCACTTAAAAAAAAAATATCAAATAGATTTAAAGATATAATATATATATTTTTTATAACCATTTACTTCAGTGTTATATTATATAAAAAAGGTATAACAAACACAATTTTTTATTATTGCAAATTCTCAATATATTTCATATTTTCTTAAGGCTTGGCATAATGTTGGCCAAAATTCTGGCTTATATACTAAATCAAACTTTTCGCAAAAAACAAAAATTCTATTGGTTAAAAACTTTTCGTGAAAAATAAAAATTCTATTGATTAAAAAAACCCACCATGTATAAATTTACTAAAAGTTTAAAATTATTGCCTATTAAAATCAATTACAATCATTAAAATATCAGTTTAAAATTATTAGTAATATATTGTTGTTGCTAAGCAACATAGTCACAACAACAACAACCTAAATTAAAAAACTCACTCATAAAGTAATACAAACAATTTTCAGCTATGACAGTATAAAAATTTATAAATAGATCCCTATTTCCCCATGAGGGCACCCATCATGCACTATGAGCAATTTTCTTTCACAACACAACGCTTATTTAATTAACAAAAAATATTGTTTGAGTAATCATTCTCCATTGCAGTGTCAAAAAGCTTCTAATGTTAAATGAAATTGAAATTTTGAGAGAAGACTCAAAATCTTTCAAGAGATTGTAAATACAATTACATTTGCAGAAAATTTGTTCAAAAATTAGCGAAGGTTTAAATGATAAAAATTATTGTAGAGAAAAATCTGCAAGCACTGTTTCGACTCATGTCAGTGTTTTAAAAGGATCACTTTTACAACCTGCTAGAGCAGGTTGTAAAATTGATAATAGTAATTATACTTTAACATGAGGTCAAAGAACTTACATAATTGAAAATTTAGAAGTTACTGAAACTTGAGATTTTAAGAACAGACGTTTTAATTGACACATTCAGAAAAAATGACGTAAGCCTTGAAAGACTCAATGTTGTTCAGCTAAAAATCATCGTTTTTATAAATTTTTTACAATTATTGAAACTAAGTGCTACCCGTTAATTTTTAAACCTTTTGAAATTCAGCAAATTAATTAGTTGAAAAAGAGCTATGAAAAATCATCTAATTCGAATTTGGCTGAGTCACCGAATGGAATATTAGTGGGTATTGGTTACACTTTCTTTTTTTTTATAAGAACACATTTTTTAAAAACAATCTGAAGCTGGACCACAATATATAATTTAAAAATATAACTTCAATTCCATCTAAATCATTTATAGACACATAATCTATAGTATCATCAGTGTCTACAATTTTGTATTCCATTAATAATTCGTTGTAACAAATTATTTTCCCAATAAACCATCCATTCTCATAGAGAGCTTTAATCTGTCATTCAACTAGTTCATCATCAATGGTTCAATTTGCTTCATTATCTTCAACCTCTTCAGAGTTGTCGTTTGTTGGATTTTCTTCATCAAGCACGTCTTCAACATTATCAACATCAGGTGCTTATTCAAAATCATATGAATATGATGGTGTTAAAGTTGCTATATTATAATTGGAGGTGGAACTTTATAGTTGGCAAGTCCTCCTGGAGTAATCTTTGCATCATCTGACCCATCAACGGTCATCAAACATCCCGTCTTTTCCGAAAGTCGCCATCGATAATTGTCATATTTGAGTTCAACTAATTGTTTTACTCATTTCCAACCCGTTGAGTGAGGAATATTCTGCGTTCATAAGGATTCAAATTCCCATACCACTGATGAGCATTCTCATTTGAACCAAGCCAATTAATTAATGTGATGCTTCATGAGTACTTTCAGAAATTCAGCATAACCTGTGTCAACTGAATGCACAGATTGTTGCATTTGGTAACCCAAACAACACCATCCAAGCTCGATACTGCTTCTTTAAATTGTGTTGAGATTTGTGCTGTGAGATTTTCGCATGAGAAGCATTGGCTGTTTTGTTCACCCACTTAACTGACATGTCTGCATCAGTCCATACATTTTGGTATGTTCCCTTCATAAGCTGGGGATTTTCTTAAGATACCTGTATTCTTAAAAATCAATGAATTCTCAATCTTAGTTATATAAAACATTTAGAGTTTAATACTCTTCTAGGAAAATGTATGTATACAATAAATTTACCTCATTACAATGTGCGCAGCACTTAATACGTCATGGATCTACCACAACGACTGTATCTGGAATTTTAATGGGAACTTCATTCTCTCTATGCGTAACTTTCTTAGTAAATCCAAGTGCTCCTAAAGTCTTTTGCTTATAATTTTTAGACATCATAACACAACAAACACACAAATCATGTATCCTTTTAGACGATAACGCACGTTTGCACAAATTCCATTTTTCTTTTGTTTAAAAAATAAAAGAAAGAATATCTTGTTCAATTAATATAAGTTAAATTGTTTATAAAGAAAAAAAAACATTGATTATAATAGTGGTATTATTTTCTCCTTTCTTTGTGAATAATCATTATCTAAATGTCAAAAAAACACTTCAAAAAACAACATATAAAACAAATCGTTCTCCTTCTTTTTAGTTAATGCCAGAAGAAATAAAAGACAAAAAAGACAAAATATTAGTGGTGGAGACCATAAATATTCACATATTCTTACAACCTACACATGCGTGAATGAAATACTACACAATAGGTGAAAAAGATAATTCACTAACAATAAACATTTCGAATGGGGGAATACAAGTAGTTATATTCTAGGAACATATTAAAAACATTTTAAGCTGGAATATCAAAAAGTTTAGAACATTGAGCTTCAGCTGAAGTTTACTGGTTCTTATAAAAAAAAGTGTATTACAATATTTTTTATATTGGAAAAAGCATCAAAAACACAGATGGTCCAGTATCCAGTTAGTGCTTTTTTGGGTGGGTATTAGGTGGTTGCTTCAATAACTCTTTAATTGAATGCCCAAATTCATACTCCATGCTAAAATTAATGTTCTAACTTGAATGCCCACACTATAAGCTGTTTAACTGAAAATAATACTTTCGGAAATAAAACTTTGAGGGAAGATCTTCAAAAGTTTTGAGATATTGAAACAATCGATTCAACTGATGAGAACATTACTGATCATTTTCAAAATGAATTAGAATTTAATGTTACTAGATATACAACTAAACTACCTTTTAAACCCGATCATGATATGCTGCCTGATAACTTCGACGTTTGTGAAAAAAAAAAACTAAAGAATTTAAAACTTGTTTAGAAAAGCAAAACATTTACGACGATTATAATAATATATTTGTAGACTATAAAAAAAAAACAATCATAGAAGAAGTTCCTTTTGAAGAAATTGCAGAAGATCCAGACAAAGTGCGTTATTTGATTCGTGCACTGGTCATAAAAAAAAACAAAGAAACCACAAAAACTAGAGTTTTCAATGCCTCTTGCTCAAAAAATGGTCTTTCTTTGAATGATTGTCTCAATTCCGGTCCAAATTTACTTTCTAAAATTTTTGATATTTTATTGCGTTTTTGGTTAAACTACATTAGTATTCTTGCTGATATAAAACAAGCCTTTTTACATGTTGAAATTTCAACTGAGCACATAAATTATTTAAAATTCCATTGGTATTGCGTAGAAATTATGTAGAAATTAACAAAATAGAATGTTTATTTACAAATTTTTGTGTGTAGTTTTCGGACTCACTAGTAGTACATTTTTATTGAATGGAACTGTTAAACATCATTTTACGAAAATGCAACTTTTCAGATTCTAAATTTGTTAAGAAATTTTTAGATATTTACATAGATGTCGTCACCTCATGAAACAAAAGTTTTGAGGATGTAACAAAGTTTTACAAAATGTAAATTCATTATGTCAACAGCATGAATTGATCAAAAGAAGTGAGTAACCAATAGTAATGAGTTACAAACATTTTTTGATAAAGGTGAAAATATAAAAACAAGTTAGCCAATGTATCTGGTTATGCAATGCATTTTTAAAAAATAATTTAAAATTCAAAATCAAAAGAACTGAAGTAAGAAGCGCAAATTATGTAGAAATGAGAAAGGGATTATTTCCATGATTAATTATTGATTCAAGTCGGAGTAAACAAAGAAACTATATTTACTTGTTTATTCATTTTGCAATAGTGTTAATTTTTTAAATGTAAGTTTTGTTTTGTAAAGGTCTTTCATTTCAAATCCTTAAGATTATTATCAAAACCAATTTCTTAGATGAGAAGCCTCGCGGATTTGTTTTCAGCAAGAATTTAATTGGAATCTTCAGCCTCGTGTTTCTTGTACAGCGGAAGTTTAATAAACTCAATAAATTAAAAATAATATTAATATTAATAATTAATAAGTATCAAATAATTGTTCTTTAATTTAAGTTTTTGATATTTTTTGTTTTAAATAAAATATCTCTACCTAATTTTTCAGCATCTTGTGCTTCGCTTTATATCATTTTTTATATTTATATTTATTTATTACAATTTATATTTCAATTATTATTATTATTAATTATTTATTATAAATATTTCGGTAACTGGGATCAAAATCTGGGGTTTAACTAACCTTAGTGATAAAAGGTGGTTATGTTTTTAACCCATGGCTCAGCTGGAAATATAGTCAATGGCTATCCGATGGTTTTATCATGTAAAAACTACTTAAGCATCTAGACAATGGCTCCAATAAACGACCAAGAATGACCCGTATATAAAATGACTGATATAATATTTTAAATGAAAGGTATACTAAATTGATCATGAATAATAATTTCAAAAGAATCACCAAGAAATACTAAAAAATAATAATAATTCTGGACCACATTGATCGATTTAGTAGACAAAATAACCAAAATGGCCAACAAAAAAACAAAAATGGTTAAAAAAATAATTTTATAACATCATACAAAATACTGGAAAAATGGCAGATAACTTCTTGATTAAAGTCTAACTCCATTATAGGACGAAATGAGAACTGTTTGGTTTATGTGACGAAATATTCAAAAACTTAAAAGCTGACATTATCGTATATAAACTTTTTTTACGATCACAAAAAGTTTTAGAAGAATTAAAAGATGATATTCATTTTGATAGGGATCATGGGTGAAAAATTAAATCTTTAGTCATTGCTACTAAGACCACCATTTTTTTTGACAAAAAAAAAAACCTAGTCAAGGATAATCATCATCACAAGATGAATAGAGAATAGAGAAAAAATATTAGATATTTATCTACTTCTTATCATTCTAAACACTATTTTCGAATTCTTTCTTGATTTCAACCATTAAAGTAGGATCCAGCAGTATATCAACAACTGACATTGCCATACTTTTAGCAGAATTAAGTGTTGGTAGCTGATTTTCCAAAGCTCCAGTGCTGGCCGTAAATTCATGGGTATGGTTTATACTTTTTGTTGATATTTTGTAAACTGGGTGTATAGATGGTTTAATTTGAGACACATTTCCCATGTCCGTTGAAGCAAGAACCTTGGATATCATGTGGTCATCATTGAATAAAACGCCTAAACTTTTAGCATTAGCAATGTATAGCTTTATTAGAGTATCGTTTGTTTTTACCGCAGAATAAAACGGTGCTTCAGATTTTATTTCAACAGTACATCCTAAAATAGTGAAAAAATATGTTAGCATGAAATACAACTTTATCAAAATAAGCGACTAATGCACGATTGAAGTGATTGAAAATTAATTTACAATACTAGCTATGATCTTTACTTAAGGTAACAGAGGATTCAAAAAAATATATATATATATTTTTATTTTTTTTTGCTATTGTTTTTAGTAAATAAAAAAAAATTATTGATAAAAAGTTTTAAAACATTTTTTTATCCATTTTTTAAACCTTTTTAGTATTCTACTTTACATTCACTACATATATTATGATGCATTTTAACCTTTGAACATGATTATTATATTAAGAATAGATTTTCGCCAGCTTATCTCTAATGGGCAACAAAAGAAACTAACTATATTTAGCATATTAAAGGAAATTTAAAGTTGCCACCAAGAGATATTTTCTTTAAAAAAAAAAATGAGGAGGTTTGTTCCAAGAGCTCCAGCACATTGTGTTTTTTTCGGTTCTCTTAGAAATTTTGATAACTTTTAAACAAATGCATGCTCTTTCAAATTGCGTCCGGTACATCTCTGTAGATGCCTTAAAAGCAAAATATGTTGAGATAAAAACTGAAACTATTTTTTACTAAACCATGAGAGATAGAAATTATAATAATGCCTTAATGAGTCTTTTGAAAAAAACTTTGCACACGATTTTAAAAAATTTTTAAAAAATAATTTTCGTTAAAGTTGGAGCTTTTTTTTTTAGATAACAAAAATCCTTCTTGGTGTCATATAAAACCCCTAAAGTTATTTTTTTGGGTATTTTATTTTTTCTTAGTCTAAAAATATAATCTTTAAATTAGTAGGAAGGTCTGAATAAAACAAAATAAAATAAAAGTTTATTATATTAAAAACTAAATTCTTTAGTTATGTTCGAACCCTATGTGATACTTTAATGTATTAACATACATACACATAAACACACACACACACATACATGCACAAGCACACACACATACACACATACAATACATACAATATATACAATGCATACAATAAATACAATATATACAATGCATACAACATGCACACTACGTACAACAAGTAAAATACATACAACAAGTAAAATACATATACATATACAAGTAAAATACAATACATATACATACAAT
>JAUZNK010079010.1:0-10776 GCA_035046665.1 Euphysa ruthae | reverse complement strand
ACTGAAAGATTTCACTGAAAGATTTCACTGAAAGATTTCACTGAAAGATTTCACTGAAAGATTTCACTGAAAGATTTCACTGAAAGATTTTACTGAAAGATTTCACTGAAAGATTTCACTGAAAGATTTCACTGAAAGATTTCGCTGAAAGATTTCACTGAAAGATTTCACTGAAAGATTTACTCAGAAAGGATGAAATTTATGTCAAATCCTTGGAAATTCCCATAAGCCTGGAGAGATGGATGGGTAGGGAAGGATGTCCAAAAAAGATTTTGAAACCTGGAGAAGCGGGTGGAGAAAGAAAGATTTTCAGAATAGATTTTTAAGCCTGGACAACTGCTTTACCTTCTTCAAAACCACGTGGGCAGAAATTTCCATATTTATATATACAGTATTTTCCATCAGGCCACAGTATATCAACGTCTTCGAACAAATCTTCATCTTTTATACAAAACTCTTGTTTTATGCCATGTTCATTCACAGAACCAGACAAGTGCAACGAAACAGAATGTCTATTGTTACTGTTAAAATCTTCCGTGTCATGGTAGCGAGACCCTTCTTTCAAATATTGTGGACATCCAGATATAGGGCGTGGTAAACCATACGTATTTGATGGCCACTTCTTAGCACCTATAAGGAATATAGAATAATTTTTTGATAATCTGATATTAATGTCCTATGTGGGAAAAGCTATGAGCTTGTCATAAATAGCTCCAATGCTGTAACAACTGAGATTAAAATCATATTGAACATATTGAATGTATCTACTTTATTAACTAAAGGGAAAATATCTTAAAATTATTCCTAAAAAGAACTAATAAAAATTGCGCAATGGCTTGTGGCCCAGCTATGTTTAATTGCCATCCAAGTGTGCCGAACACCCAAGGCACATCAATATTCTTGATCATATTCTTTGATCAAGCTCTTGATACATTGTTTCAGAGTAGTTATGTACACTTAGTTCAAAACGTGGTTCGTTAGAACTTCGTAAAATTCATAATCAGAACAAGCCTTCAATCTAGATTTTATTTCAAGACACAATTAGCCTTAAATGTCTTAGTTCCATGTTTAAGTTGTTTGAAAGATCATGAATTCGATTTCGTTGGCAACTTAATTTACAAATTTAAAACTGAAAGTAGCTTGCCACTAGCTATTGTAACATTCTTACTTGCTGTCATTTTTAAAACAATTTTTTACAAGATGATATCTTAAATGAGTCGAAAACAAACCCATCTGACAATATTTAAGTTAAATGTTCTTCTATAAGAACTTCATTCTCACAAACTCAAGATTGATATCTTTATTTTGAAACTTACCATTTTCTTAATCATTTTAAATTTTTGACATTGTCTTATTTCAGTACTATGGCACAATCACGGTTACTTCGTTTGAACTTAAATAGCTTTTAATAATTTACTATTTTACCACCTACAACTCTTTGCTGTTACGTATTCTATGGTAGAGGTTGGAGAGTCTGCTTTTCGAAGATACTCTCATGTTTTACGAGATAAACTCGGCAAATAACCAATAACTATACTTTCTGCTGGGCTTATTATCATGACCAACTGAAATCATTAGTGTTAAACCCGAGATCTTGGTAACCGGTTTTTGACATAGTTGGTCTGATGAAGTGCTGGGTTGGCACTACTGCTATGAGTCTATTTTTACATAAACTTGTGGTTAGGCGGCTTAATCATAAATACAAAGAAGTGGTACATGCATGGAAATTATACATTAATAGAGGTAAAGGGCCATTAGGCCATTAAGCCATTTAGGCAGACAGGAGAATGTCGCTAACCTTGAGCTTACTTAACCAAAATAACTAAGAAGAATAAAGATAAATAGCTTAATACTTCCTTAAATGTTTTCTTTAGGCTATGTTTTGGGAAACAAACTATGATAGATTAACCTTGTCGAATATGTGGTCATTTTGCAATGATGACAGATTTGTTTCTTTTAATCAGCTTTTTTTTTAAGGTGCATTGATATTCTTCGTTTGCTTTGCTCCAATAATCGTTTAACACTTTTAAGTTTTAACTCACCAATGCATATGCAGGAACAATATTTACAAGGAATAAAAAAAATTCTGCTATTTTTGACTTTTAGATTTTTTTTAATGCCAAAAAAGTTTACGAAGAGTTGGCTATGAATAGCAGGTGGTTTGGGTGTTATGCTGATTTAGTGCTGGTTGTTGAGATTTACAAAAGGTTTAGCATCGCCTTGATCATTAATGCTTGCAGTAAGATTTAATTTCAGAGACATCGAATGTACTGCTTTTCAACCATTCCTCAGCATCTAATCACTGCCTCGTTAAGAAAGTTTAAGGAGTGGAGGATGAATAAAACGTCAAACCCGGGATTTAACAGGAACAATGCATAAATAATAGATGAAAAACTCAACAGAAGTAAGGTGTTATATTAAATTTTAAGTGGATTGAAATTTATGAGACTTACTTGCAAGGTATGGAGGTGCAACTACAAGCGAATTAAATACTTATAATGTGTATTTGCATGGTTCAAAGGTGTAACTTCAAATTTATTGGAAAGGTTACAAGGTGCACTTAAAAGATGTGAAGATATGCTCACTAAGCCCACTCTACTCAACAGTTGGACCACGATTATTAGCTATTAAAGTAATATAAAGTGTTTATATAGCCCCTAGGTTGGTAATAGATTTAACACAAGAGAGTCAATCATCTTTTTGTATTGCGCTAGACCTTGGATTTTAAACGTTATAGAGGAGTGCCACACCAGCTCATAACAACTACTCAGAAATACAATTTTCATAAAATCTCATGAATTGTTATCCTTTGTAGGAATTTACTCTAATAGAAATACCTTTTATCTTTTCCATGGCAATAAGTATCAACAAAAAATAAAGCATGCTTCGAATAATAACATTCTTAAAACTCCTTAATTAATTTTTCCATTTGTAAGGATCCACAAATCTACCAATTAATATGTATAGCTCTAGTATTACGCTATAAAAAAAGAACTTTTTACAAAAAATATAGCTGCATCAAAAATATGAATTCGCTCTCCTATGCATTAGCGCGTGTAATTTGCTGCAGTGCAGTGTACTCTCCTCCTTTACGAATACAATTTCACACGTTCTGTATTTGCTAACACATTTAAAACAACCTAATTCTGCACTTTTCTTCATAATTGAAAGAATTTGGTACAAGAAAAATTTTAAAATTATTGCATTCTAACTTATTTGCTTGCGGTCTATACAATGAATACTAGAGAAATCAGGGTTAATAAAAATTTATTTGCGTAAATATCAGATAAGGTTTTTGAACCCAGATATCTTAATAATCAAGATGGCATTGAAAGAAATGAGTCGGTTCACAAAATATTTGATGGTGGTTACTATGCTAAGTATAACATTTGGATTGCTATTTTGGCTTTGCAAGAGAATAATGCATATGCGCGAAGAATACCAGAAACAAGTAGAGTTAGCCAATCAAAAAAGACATGCGAAAGTGGCCATTATGGAAGAACAAGAAGACAACAAAATAAAAGAAGAGACAGACAACAATTTAGATATGAAAAACGACGGCAAACATTACAGCCAGTATTTGGATTTTTCACCTGTAGCCTTATGGGATAGGTTTTCAATAACTAAAGACGTTGTAAGGTATAATGATAAATGCGGCGTCATCAATGAGATGACACCAGCAAACATCGAAATACTGCTATACTATCAATCTTTTGTAAAATTGTTTCGTATTATTGTACTAAAAGTGGGAAATTTGGAATATTTTCAAACAAATGACAGTTACATGCTTCGTGTAAAGATACTTATCAGCCGTTCGAACGGCTCTAATATATCCGAAGCTTCGCAACTGTATCGAATGAAAGGTAGCGTAACAGTTGACGAAAGATTTGAATTCCGCATGGAAGAGCACGATTTTACTGGCTGTATTTTGTATGTAACCGTGTGGAACATGGATGTTTTTTACAAAGAATTGCTGCTGGGTGCCATTTCAATTGACTTGGGTATGTATGACCACTCATTGAAGAAAACACTGGTAGCAGAGATCCTCCCTGTTAAACAGGTATTGAGAAGTTTTAAATGAATTAGCAGGATACAACTAAATAAAATTTTTCACAAAATTTTATCAGTTGCAATAAACTCATCTGCAACTGCACGTTTTTAAAAATCTTCATTGACTGTGGATTTTTAATTTTAAACGAGCGGAGTTGGCATAGTGGTAGGACGTTTGACTCCGGAACGAAAGGTTACGAGTTAGACTCCCACCTCTGGTGGAAATTTATTTCTATGTTATCTCTGAGTTTCTGAGCAAAACTCATTGCGTAATGCAACGCTAGCTCAAATTGGTCGGGTTGTTTGGTTGAGCGAATATCGTAGACGCAAATGGGCGTTCTAAATACTCCAAGACACGCCACGTGGGCCCATCCCGAAATATTGTCTCGGCAATTTGTTGGTTCCCCACGTTAAATATAACATTCTCTTTCTCAGCGTCACAGTTATCGATAAATTTTTTCCTTTATATTATGCGGTTTTTCAGTTTTTCGTCCAATCTCTCGAACGATTCCCTGTTCCATAATCAAACCGAATAAGCTCCGTAATCAAACCAAATAAGAAACCTAAGAAAGATACATATTGCCATAATGGCGCAAAAGCAGATAGTTTTATAATGAAAATGTTCGCTCAACAAAACACCTTTATTCATCAAATTGACTGAAAGTTTTTATTGGTTCAAGGGCGATATGGAAAATCTTCTGCATTGAACTTCCGTTTAATGGAAAAGCGTGACATAGCTGTCAAATAACTTTCTGCGTATATCCACTAACTTATAAGCTCGTCTGAGAGAAGTCCACAAACTTAAAACTTGTCTGCAGAGAAGCCCATTCTCTAATAAGCTGGTCTGCAGAAAAGTCCACTCACTTATAAGCTGGCCTGCAGAAAAGCCCACTCACTTATAAGCTGGTTTGCAGAAAAGCCCACTCACTTATAAGCTGGTCTGCAGAAAAACCCACTCACTTATAAGCTGGTTTGCAGAAAAGCCCTCTCACTTATAAGCTCGTCTGCAGAAAAGTCCACTCACTTATAAATTCGTCTGCAGAAAAGCCCACTCATTTATAAGCTCGTCTGTTGAGAAGTCGGTTTGAGAAATTGAATCCTACTTCAAATGCAGTCATTTATTCATAACGATTTCAGATTTTTAACTTTGAAAGCTCATAAATTTTTATGTGACTGCAATTTGCAATTTTGACCTTACTATCGTAACATAAAAACAAGGCCTTGTTTCTAGGGAAATCCCACATCCATGTTCTAAATGGGAGTGTAGAGTCGAAAGATAGCTATATTTGACTTGTGCATTATAGTTAGTTAAAATAATTGAGCCATTAAAGATTATTATTATTATACTTGTTATAACTACATCTAAGAATAATCGACATCACACTGCATAAAGACTTTCCTTTAATCTTTTGTGATTTGTATTTCACCCTTGATGTTCGCAAGAGGTTTTTTAAGAAATTAATTAATCTAATTTTCAGGATACTAACGTCTACGGTTACTTATTGATATCACTCTGCCATATCCCTTCAGCAGAAAGACTTGTGTGCGTGGTCATGAGTGGACGCGGTTTAAAAGAAGATATAAAACAAACATCTGTACTAAGCAAAGCAATGAGTAAGTTTTTATTTCGCCGATTACCAATGAGACTACCTATAATCAGTGAAATTTTTTGTGAATATGAAACTAAATCCATTTTTTGGAAAGGCCAAATCTATGAAAATTTGATATTAATATAAATATATAACATCAGTTGTTTTATCATTAACTGGAAAAAAAGTCACCCTGCCTATGATAAAAATCTAACAACTAAAACCATTGGCCTGTATTAGTAATGTGTAAGGTGTAAGTTGTTTGAAAAAATTAATTGTAACTATTAACCTTCAGAACTACAAACTTCTATCAAATCAGCAATCAGGTTTTAAAAGAGGAGATTCTCGCGTTTGAAATAATTTGCTATTAAATCAAAATTATCACTATTGTGGAGGTCATAAACCATTTCATAGTTATTTTTTTGAGACCAGGGGTATATTTCGTGACTTCAATCAAACGCTTATTTTTTGAGACTAGAGGTGTATTTCTTGCGACCAAATGTGTATTTTTTAAAGCCAGATGTTTATTTCATGAAACCAGTAGTGCATTTGTAAAGACCAGATGTGTATTTCATGAGAAAAGAGGTGAATTTATTGAGAAAAGAGGTGTATTTATGAGACCAAAGGTGAGCTACTTCAAATGGGACGAGTTTTTGAGACCAGATGTGTATATCTTGAGACCAGAGTCTACGTTAGTTTTAGAAAAAAAAAAAAATTTTTTTTTTCTTTTTATAAAAATAAAGGTGAAGCAGCTTTTGTTCTTTTGAATTTTTCAGAAATTTTGTTGTTTTTTGCGAAATTCCACACCTCTAGAGAAACGCGGTATGCCAAAAGAGTTTTTCTGAACGGAAACTAACTATTTGTTTCAAAAATGTAGTCGTCGCTTAGGCTGTAGTGTGTATGGTTTTTGCATCATAAATCAATTGCTCAGGTGATTTATAAAACCACCAAACATCATCTTTCGGATATAGCGTGACCACCAAAAGTCGTTCTTCAGAGTCTAAGGGTGAAGCTATCACCAGAACTATCAAAGGTTAGTTAAGCCTCCACAAGAACTATCAAAGGTAAGTTAAGTTATCAACAGAACTATCGAAGGTAACTTAAGCTATCACTGGAACTATCAAAGATAAGTTAAGCTATCAACAGCACTATCAAAGGTAAATTAAGCTATCATTAGGACTATCAAAGATAAAATAAGCTATCAACAGCACTATCAAAGGTAAGTTAAGCTATCAGTAGAACTATGATATATACCATAGATTAGTTTAGTATTTTAATATCATTTTCTTGAATTATCTAAAATAACTAACTAAAGTATCTGGACTAACTCTCTAAAATTTGCTTAAAGATTTGATGACAAATAATTGAAAAAGAAATTCTTCTTTAGATCCATACCTTAAAGTTTCTCTGTTGAATGATGGGAAGTTAATTAAACGGCATAAAACAGCTATCACCTTGGAAACAAGAGATCCAGTATTTAACGAGATGATCGAATTCTACATACCTTTCAATCAGATAGTAGCTGCTGACATCTTGATTGTCGTGTCATACCGAGATGATAAGAATTTTAATGAAACGATTGGAAAACTCTTAGTCGGTAACCATTGCACAGGGAGTTGTTATGATCACTGGATAGAAACTATGAACAATCCGGAACAATCATTTGCGAGGTGGCATGCTGTATCGAGATAGCAATTCTTATTTACAAGATTGTATACTGCATCGACATAAACAGATTGGTTTTTATGTTGAAATTGTTTTATTAACTTTAGTCAACAATTTTCAAAATAGCATAATGTACCGAGATGCCATACTTATTTGCGAGATGGTATGCTCTGTGGTTGTCAAAATAATCGATGAAACGGCATAAAATATCGAGATAACACAAGCAACGTAAGTTGATATATCATATAGAACAAGACATCTCATTTTTGCGTTGCAGGTCAGTTTTGTGATTACCAAAAAAAATTACATGCCATAAAGCTTCCAAAAAATCGTTAAAATTTTATCTGCAGTGATAACCAGTGTCAAAGTTTAATTTATTATCAAAATCACGAGAAGATCGCGTCAAGTTATACATACGAGGCTTCTATCAGCATTTGAGTAATCACATTTCATTACACATGTGTTATCTAAGTTATAAAACAGGGTCATGCTGCACATGGCAATTTATATTTCTGAGGTGAAATTCATTCAGTAAGACAAATCATAACAAATATTAGAGAAAAAAAGAAATAAGCTATGAAAATTAAACTCGACATTAAATAACAAACAAAATAAACAGTTTCATAGCGTACCTTTGCCGTGTGTTTTGTGAAATAAACCTGATGTGCATCAAGTGTAATAATACTAGTTATTTTTTTTCCATATAAGTAGAAGTTATCTAGCCAATAAAACATATCCAACTTTTTTTATTAAATTTATTTATTTATATGTTTTTTTTGAGTTTTTTTTTATGTTTTTAACAATTATTTTTAAAGAAAAAGAATCGTGATATTTTTTGAGAATTATCACCGTAGTTTATGTATCGTAAAGACTTAAGGAATTTTTTCACACTTATTTCTCTAACTATTTTTCAAATGATTGAGATTTTTTATAATTTGAAGAGTATACGGTGTATGGTATGGTGTATGGTATGGTGTATGGTATGGTGTATGGTATGGTGTATGGTATGGTGTAACGACATATTTAAATTTAAACATAGTCGAATATGGATTACAAGATTTTTTACTTAATGACGTTTAGATATCACAAGTTTAAAAACAATTAATAAAAAAATGTTGTAACCTTTGGTAAAAATGATGTAACCGTTGGTAAAAATGATGTAACCTTTGGTAAAAATGATGTAACCTTTGGTAAAAATGATGTAACCTTTGGTAAAGGCATCATTGTGATGATGTAGCTGAAAAAATTTCAAAAAAAAAACTCTGGGGGGACTTATTACCACAATTGTCAATTTTTTCCCCATCTTTATTTTTGTAGCCGTTTTATTTTTGGTAATTATGTTTGCCTAACACCAACACTTTGTAAAATTGTCTTATTATTTTTATTTTGCTTACGTCCATGTCTTGTAAATTTGTATAGTCTTGTAAATTGTATTATAAATATGTCTTATAAAGTACATGTCTTATAAATTTGTATGTTATATATTTGTAAGTTTTTATAGTCCACAAAATATTTAAAAAATAAAAATAAAATAGGGTTAGAAGTTATGTCAATTAGATCGATCTAAAAAAATATATATCTTAAAACCCACGATGATTGTCCACTTAAAAAAACTTGAAATATATTCGATTAAGTTGTGAATATTTTAAATATTAATTGCAACAAAGAAAAAAAACATATCGCTCACGACGTTTCATTAACACTTTAGTGATGATATTCATGTCTTTGATAATATAAATATATTTATAAAATATTTATATTTATAAGTCAGTTAAATAATATTCAAACTAATTATAACAGAATTTTAATCATAATTATAATAAACCACACAACGATCATGGAGATAAATTCAAAAACATTGAAATAGATTCTTTTGGGAGCTACATAATTTCAAAAGAATTGAAGAGTAATACTTAGAAGAGGCTTTTAAAACATGAACTGGAATATTTTTGAAAGTTTTAGCTTTTTTGTCATCTGGATTTCGTAATTCATGCTCTAAATTTTCAAGACTTGCTAAAGAAAGATTACTAACAGCCTCTTTAAAAATAAGTTCAACGTAATAAGATAAATTTTTGAAAGAAGGTATCTTTTCTTTTTTATATAGTTAGTTGTGAAAATGTTTTTTTTTTTTTTTTGCTTTCTGAAAGCAATTTGATCAACAGTTTGGCTTGTCTTATGTAACTTTGTTTCAAGCTCGGATCTTTTCATGATTGCTTTTCTTAAACTTCTACTGATATAACTGAAGTGATTATGCCGAATCAACTTTCTCTTTGTAGGTGCTTCTTTTTAAAAGATATAATCAGCAGTGCTATTTATTTTACTTTTCAAATCATCCTTGAAAGCGCTAATGTTAAAACTTATATTTGCGATGAATTAGTTCTCTTGGTTTAAAAAAACTTGTTTTGAGAACGGTTAGAATCATTTTATGAAAATCAGAGTAACTAGATGACACTGTACAACTACTTTGAAAGCTTTGAGAACTATTTGTTAAAATTAAATCAGTTCTACTTGGATTTTTTGGGTTTTTATAGCAAGTATAACCTTTCACGAGATTTTTTGCATGAAACATATGTAGAAATTCTTTTAGCGAAGTATCTGAGACTTAAAAATTCAAATCGCCAGTCAATAAAAAATTATTATAAAAGCTATTATATATGTCTAAATTTCTGGAAACTTCATAAAAATAATAATCGATGTTTTGCCAAAGTAATATGCAATCACTTTTACTTACGTAGCCATCGACTATTCTAATTATTCTTCTATTACAGTCCAACTGTCGTCGTTTTTGAGCTGGCATAGCGAAACATGAGGTTGAAAACTACGATGCCACCCTTCAACGCTATTATTTGTTCTTGGAAGCCCATTGTTAGTCCGATGTAATATTCTCCAAATCTTAATAGAATACATGGGTGGCTGTTGTGGTATATTGCGTCTGTTATGATCCTGCCTTGTTTTCCGAAACTTTGTTCTTAAGTTTCCTACTGATAGCATGATTGCAGCGGCTCCTTCCGAAACATTGTTTGCAGAAGCTCCCAATATTTTCAGTGTCGTTTCCTATGTAGTTTCGGCACTTAGATTTGCAGCAGCTTTAACTTTAACTACCTCTTCTTGCGTTTGTGTCGGTGGATGAGCATAGCCATTGCTCAGTCTTATATATTCGTAAAGTGATTTTATTTAACTTAACATTGCCTGGTCTAGATCGTGTACATCTCTACTCCATTACTTCATATACAGCCATCTATACTCCATTACTTCATATACAGCCATATCTACTCCATTACTTCATATACAGCCATCTATACTCCATTACTTCATATACAGCCATCTCTACTCCATTACTTCATATACAGCCATCTACACTCCATTACTTCATATACAGCCATCTACACTCCATTACTTCATATACAACCATCTATACTCCATTACTTCATATACAGCCATCTATACTCCATTACTTCATATACAGCCATCT